>CAUYSK010016692.1:0-21731 GCA_963575035.1 Avahi laniger | reverse complement strand
GCTAATTTTTTCTATATATATTTTTAGCTGTCCAATTAATTTCTTTCTATTTTTGGTAGAGATGGGGTCTCTCTCTTGCTCAGGCTGGTCTCGAACTCCTGAGCTCAGAACGATCCGCCCACCTCGGCCTCCCAGAGTGCTAGGATTACAGGCGTGAGCCACCGCGCCCAGCCTTAAACTCCTTTGCTGTCTTTCCAAAACCTCCTTTTGGATTTGAAAAAGGATGAGGCAAGCTGAGCCCAGTTAGATGCATGTTTTCTCTAGTTACCAGGAAGTCTCCAGCCCTCGGGGGAGGAGAGCTGTCTTGTGCCTCCATTTTTACCCTTCCATGCTCTCTTTATTTGTGGCTAGCTTATGTGGCTGGAAGCCAGAGAGTTTTGTTCTGTCACCTGAAGTCTCTTTAATAAAGTCTCTGTTCAGGAGCAAGTATGTGTGCAATAGGTGTAGGAGCAGCTATGTCGCCGCATGGCTGTGGCCACCCTGCCTGAGCTGCAGCCTCCTTCCAGGGCTCCCTTTCATGTGGCTGATTTCCAGCTGGATGGTTAAGAGGGCTAGCACGGCAGTCCCCAGCCTTCTAGGCACCAGTTTCACGGAGAACAGTTTTTCCACAGACGAGGGCAGGGGGATTGGAGAGGAGGATGGTTTGGGGATGATTCAAGCACATTACATTAATCGTGCAGTCAAACCTCTCTGCTAATGCAGCCGCTCCCCATCACTAGCATCACCGCCTCAGCTCTGCCTCAGATCACCAGGCATTAGACTTTCATAAGAAGCCGCAACCTAGATCCCCTTGCATGGGCAGTTTACAGTAGGGTTCATGGTCCCATGAGAATCTAATGCCTTTGCTGATCTGACAGGAGGCGGAGCTTATGCGGTGATGTGAGTGATGGGGAACAGCTGTAAATACAGACGAAGCCCCTTCGCCCCACCACTCACGTCCTGCTGTGCAGCCGGGTTCCTAACAGGTGGTGGACCAGTACTGGTCCCCTGCCTGGGGGTTGGGGAGCACAGAGCTAGCACATAGAGACTTGTTTGCTTACTTGATGATGTTTATTACCTGAAAAATAATGAAAAGGTGAAGTTTTAGTTGCTTGCTAAATTTATCTTGGTTTCCATATTTGTTTGCTACCTAACAGATGTGAGCTCATTAGCTGATTACTGCTCTGCCAATAATACAGCCACCATTCTCTATGAAATGAGGGGCGTTTCATAAGTGGGGAAGTACCAGCAAATCTGATCCATGCTATGGGGGCAAATGGTTCCAGTGTAGGAGGATTCATGTCAATGTGGCATTATTACAGCGTTCTATCACTCAGAAAATAAAACACTTATTCGATTAAGTCTCGTTTATTGTCCTCCCTTTTCTAGTGAGTTTCTCATCCTCACAATCTCTTAGAGCCAGATTTACCATGTAATGGGACCCGAGTTTTTTTTTTTTTTTTAATCCTTTTCTTTCTCAGCAGTTCTTATTTGAACACTAGAGAATAATTGAGAAGATTATTTAGCTGGACCCACCCTGCTGCTAATTGGAAAAGACATTTGAAGCCTCTGGGCCTTAGATTAAGTATCTGGAAAAATGAAGCAGTTGGAAAAAATGATCACTAATATTTTTAGGTCTAAAATTATGTCACCATATATTTTACAAAATACAGCAATACTTGCTCAATTAGGGGCTTGCTTAATTAGTGGGTTTAATGAGTACCAGTAGAATACATAAAAAGTTAACATTTTAAAGTGGAAAGATTTTAATATTGCTATTTTTTTGAGTCTTGCTTTTCAAGTTTGGGTGACTGGGCTATTGTGATTTGGGGTCTTAGCCATAGGGACTGCCAAAGGGTACAAAAGAATTGCCTCACTGTTAATTTTGCTGGACTTCTCTAAGGGTAAACAAACTTCCTTTGACATGAGCAAGTTTCCAAAGCTGTGCTTTCCTCAGAGAAGGTAGTCAAAGCTAAAAGGAGCAAAGCTTTCAGATTGAATTCAATGGCTGAACATGAAAGCCGTGCATAAATCTTAGAAGAACCATGCTTTGCTGAAAGGCAAAGAATTGTCTCTATGCTCTGATGTGAGGCTATGCAGGCGGAGTCCTGGAGGTTTCTCTGAGAGTGCAAACCAATTAAGTGAGTCTTGAACTGAAATTGCTTTTTATCATCTGGGTGAGAAGCCACAGATTTAAAGAAAAGGGCTATTGTTTGACAAAAACCTAATTAGCCGGGCTACACTCAAGCTCTTGGGTCTTTATCTTATTAGGGAAAGGAGAGGTTGAAATTGCATATGGACTACTTCTTGGGTAGGAATTTGGGATTTTGGAGACTGTTCCTAAGGAACAGAGAATTCTCCCCAAAGCCATGTATATCCGACTGACGAGGATTTTAGATTGGGACCCAAACTAAACATGCAATCGCTCTATTTTACTCAAGGTTGTCCTAAATATTTTCTTTACTACAGGTGTGTTAGTACAAGTATGTTGCAGCCTATTCAAGAACATATGAATATGGAGTACATAATATGTGGGCTTCAAACTCAGCTGTATAAAGTCTTTATTTGTTTCAAGGCAAGTTACTTGAGCTTGTATATAAAACAGAGAAAGAGTCATAGTTATGTATGTGGAAAAAAATGAGTAGGAAAAACTTTCCTTACTCTTTAAGAGCATCAAGAACTGATACCGAGTCCAAATCTTGGCACACTGATTCAAATCTAGATGTGCCACTTGCTAAGTGACTGGGACAGGTTATTTAAGTTCTCTGCCTCAGTTTCCTCATCTAAAAATCGTGATGATAATAGTGTTCCTAGGGTGATTGCAAAGATAAAAGGAAACAAAGGATGTTAGAGAAAATGTCTGGCGCGTACTCAGTGCCCAGTAAAAGCATCATCATTACCTCCGCGACCCTCATTAAACTGTGGTGCATTCAATTTTTAAAATAGGAACAGAGAGCTTTGATACAGTAGTGTTTGACAGATTTAAGGAGCAATGTCTTTCCTTAAATTTATTTTATTATTTTTTAGCATTGAATGATTATTCTTTTGATTTGATAAAGAGATATAGATGGTTTGTCCAATGAGAACAGTTTTAAACTACACTTTAAGCATGTTAATCTTCCATGTGAAAGCTGGATTTCATTATTTCCGGAGTGTTCCTGGCCAAGGCAGATCAGAGCTTTAATTTTTGGAATGCTAATAAGGGCAGCTGTATTCCAGAATTCTAGTTGTTTTCATGAGATTTTTATAAAAGCACAGAAACAAAACAAGTGAGTGAAAAAAATGTTTACAGACACTAGTTTGAGTCTAAATTCTTTGAGAAGGGTTTTCTTCAAATTAGATGATATGAAATGAGTCAACCCTATACTCACATATGCAGGTTTTATAGCTTATAATTGTATTGTTAGATTAACATATTTTTTCTTTGCAATTATTTTATATGTTTGATTTGGAACACATTTTTTAAGGCACGAGATAAATGCTTTTCCTATCAGTAAAAAAATTAAGCCAGGTGTGGTGGCACACACCTGTAGTCCGAGTTACTCCAGAGACTGAGGAGGATCGCTTGAGCCCAGGAGTTTGAGTCTAGCTTGGGCAACATAGTGAGAACTGAAGACCCCATCTCTAAGAAGGGAAAAAAAAAAAATTAAATGAAAGCCATATGTCCTAGAGGACTACTCAGGGAACTCCAGGGTTTGAGTTTCCTATAAATACAGTCTTTATGTGTAAAATATCACGCGCACCTTAGTAGTAGTAAAGTATTTGGACTCTATTACATACTTTGCCATTATATAGTTTATTCTAATCTATATTTATGTTACCTAACCCTAGATAAAGGTTTAGGAAACTGCCTTATTTTTTTTTTCCAAGCATGCTGTATTTCATCTTTGCAAAAAACTATTTTTAAGAGATTAATTTCTCTGTTAATATAGTCAGTGTGACACCACTTGTACTCACTATTAAATTGGAACTAACCGATGGGCACACATGTGCCCAGAGGAAGCAAAACGCAGTGGAAATCAAGTGGGGGCAGAGAGGAGGAGGGGATGGGCCCATCTCACAGATAGTGTGCATTGTACCCATTGGGTATGTTTTCACCCATACCCCCCCCACCTGTTTGATTTCTGTTGAGTTTTACTTTCTATTGTGCACATGAGCGCTGTTCCGTTAGTTCCAATTTAATAGTGAGTATATGTGGTGTTTTTTTTCCCATTCTTGCTATATTTCACTCAGGAAAATGGTCTCCAGTTCTATCCAGATTGTTACAGAATGCATTCATTCATTTTTTTATGGCTGAGTAGCACTCCATGGTATACATATACCACATTTTATTAACCCACTCATGAATTTATGGGCACTATGGATTGATTCCACATCTTTGCTGTTGTGAATTGTGCTGCTGTAAACATTCGATATCAAGTGTCTTTTTGCTAAAACGACTTTTTTGCCTGCTGTACATCCAATAAAAAGCTGATAATCAGAATCTACAAAGAACTCAAGCAAATCAGCAAGAAAAAAATCAAATGACCCCATTAAAAACACAAAATACATGAACAGAAGCTTTGCCAAAGAAGATTGACAAATGGCCAATAAACATACGAAAAAATGCTCAGCATCACTAATCATCAGGAAAATGCAAATCAAAACCACAGTGAGATATCACCCAAGCCCAGTGAGAATGGCTTTTATCAAAAAGTCCCCAAACAATAGATGCTGGCATGGATGCAGAGAGAAAGGAATGCTTGTACACTGCTGGTGGTACCGCAAACTGGTACAACCTCTATGGAAAATAGTATGTAGATTCCTCAAAGGACTAAAAGTAGACCTACCATTTGATCTAAAGAGTCTTTCAAGAGAGAAAAAGACTGGGAGGAACAATGGCTATGTATGGGTGGTAGAGATGTTGGTGATTTAAAGATTTTTTATCTTTCAAATACATTCCTTTAAAAAATTTTAGTGGTCATATATTACTCCTAAATTCAAAAGTCAACTCTAATTTTATGTAAGATGCAATAAATTCAACAGCCAAAGGTTTCAGCATTTTCTTAAAAGTTACAAAATCTTGGGGTTTCTTTTTTTTTACTCTTACATAATTTTGTAGGAAACATCTAACTTTAGAGTATCTTTATATTTTTTGATGTAGTGATGAATATAACCAGTCGATTCCATTTTGTGAGAAAAATTATAAAATATCTGTGAACAAAAGAAGGTAAAAAAATTCAAGGATAAAATACTGTTATTAAAAGAATTTCTAAAAGATAAAGGACAATACAGTCAGAGATCCCTGTATTTAGGTGGGAAGACATGCAACCAAAAAACTGTCTAAATGGAGAGGTCATGGGAAGAAGAAATAGGAATTAGGTAGGGTATTATGGAGAAGAGCCAGAAATTATTTGTAGAAGGAAGAAAACAACTTTAAAATAATAATGAGGGACCAAAATAGGGTTCTGGTTAATAAATGAATATACTTAATTCATTTAGTGTTCAACAAAGATTTCGTTCCAGGCCAGATCACCGCTGATTCTCAGTGCCATGTCTTATCACTATAACATTATGGCATTTTGGGAAGGACTAGTAACATTTTCATTAAATTGTAAGTATTTTGAAAGATATTTTTAAAAAAATATTTACTTGACCCAAAGTGATTAATGAACTCATCGTATGTTTTCATGTCATACAAGGACAACCAAATGCTATGATGATGGCACTTTGATTTGAGTCGCAGTTAAGAGTCAAAACCAGAGATTCACTAGTCTTAGGAGTGGCATTAGTAAAACATGTGGATTATGCTTACAATAATCCCTCAGTGGGAGGGGCACCTCCTTTGCTGTCAAAGTAAAGGGGAGAACCCTGGCTGGGCATTGTAAATCTTAATCTCCCAGAGGTGGTACAAATGGTGCAACTTAACGTGGAGAGTTTAAAAAATGGCAGTAAAGAAATTTAAGCTTTCCATGTTTCACTTTCTCACATAACTTTTTGAAAACTCTTTTATTGTAATTAGAGTGAATTTTGGTTTATACCAACTTCGCAATTGCCGAAGGTCTCAATGATAATGGTTATGGCTTTTAATTCAGGCTTAAGTCTCTGTTTAAAAAGATTTCTGGGTATATGAAAAGCATTACTATGCCACATAAAAAGGATATATTTTATTTCAGTAATCTCACCCTACTTAGTGCCAGTTTCACCCATGAAAATAGATAAATAAAACAGTTAGATCTCCAGAGCCTGAGGGTGGTGAAAAAGGAGAAAGAAAAAAAAATAAATAAACAAAAAAACAGGGCAAAACAAAATACGGTGTGAGGAATGGAGATAGGGAACATGATGTGTCACATGAGTGAAGTTTTGCTGCAGTTATAAAAGAATTTATAAAACATGATGATAGAAAATACTATAAGATATCTAATCTAATTATATACCATGACCATTAGAAAAATATAAATATTGTTATTAATCTAAGGTTTACCTCCAGCCATGTATACTTGAAAACTAAAGGTGGATAAATTTCACAAAATTTTTTGTAACTTTATAAAAATATATTTCTGGTTGAAATGTTCTGCTAAGTTCTTTATGTATTCATTTAAAAATTCATTGCTCTAAGTTTTTTTTTGTTTTTTTTTTTGAGACAGAGTCTTGCTCTGTTGCCCGGGCTAGAGTGCTGTGGCGTCAGGCTAGCTCACAGCAACCTCAAACTCCTGGGTTCAAGCGATCCTTCTGCCTCAGCCTCCCGAGTAGCTGGAACTACAGGCATGCGCCACCATGCCCAGCTAATTTTCTCTCTATATATATTTTTAGTTGTCCAAATCATCTCTTTCTATTTTTTAGTAGAGATGTGGTCTCCGCTCTTGCTCAGGCTGGTCTCAAACTCCTGTCCTTGAGCGATCCACCCGCCTCGGCCTCCCAGAGTGCTAGGATTACAGGCGTGAGCCACTGCGCCTGGCCTTGCTCTAAGTTTAAAAGAAATTAAGTACCCTGTTATTTCCCATAGCAAATATGAGTTTGAATTGTTTTATAATGTTTTGTAGGAAATTAAGATTAATTACTCACATGCATGTGCATGCGTGAACCCACTCCTTAAAGAATGACATTAATCAATTTATAAGGTCAGAGCTCTCCTGGTGTACTCACTTCTTAAAGTCCCATCTCTTAATACTGTCACAATGGCAATAAATTTCAACATAAGTTTTGGAGGGGACAGCCAAACCATAGCACAGTCCATTCACATTTGTTGCCTATTTGTTTACATTTATTTGTTTATTTTTCTGTTATAGCTTAACTCTATATTCATTTAATTTTTAAAAATTAAAGTATAGTTGACAAAAAACTGTGTACATTTACAGCGTAAAATGTGATGTTTCATATATGTATACATTGCAAATTAAATTATTAACATATTAAACAAATTAAATTATTTAACATATCCAATGTTGCTCATCTTAAAACTGAGCTATCTTTTTATTACTAAATTATGTTTATATATATTATGAATACTAAACCCTTATCAGATATAAGATTTGCAAATATTTTCTCTCATTCTAAGAGTTATCTTTTCAATTTCTTAATAGTTTCCTTTGAAGTTTAATATTAACAAAGTCCAATTTATTTATTTTTTCTTTTGTTGTTTGTGCTTTTGGTGTCATATCTAAGAAACTCTTCTTAGTTCAAGGTCATGAAGATTTATACCTATGTTTTCTTCTAAGAGTTTTATGGGTTTAGTCCTTACATTTATGTCTTTGATCCATTTTGAGTTAATTTTTATATATGGTGTGAGGGAGGGGTCCAAATTCACTTTTTTGCATGTGGATATCTAGTTGTCCCAACATTATTTCTTAAAAGGACTATTCTTTTGTTAGTGATTGGTCTTGGAATTTTTATTGAAAATCAATTGACGATAGACATATGAGTTTATATCTGGACACTACTCTGTTTATCTCTATGTTTATCCTAACATAGTATCACTCTATCCTGTACTAAGTTTGAAATCAGGAAATGTGGTCCTCCACCTTTGTTCTTTTTCAAGATTGGTTTAGCTATTCTGAGTCTCTTACAATTCCATGTAAATTTTAGGATCAACTTCTCCAATTGAGAAAAAGAGACAGTTGGAATTTTGATAGGGAGTGTACTGAATTTCTAGGTCACTTTGTGTAGTATTACCAATGTAACAATATTAAGTCCTCCAATCCATTAACATGGGATGTCTTCCCATTTATTTAGGTCTTCACTGATATCTTTCAACAATATTTTGTAGGTTTCAGTGTACAAGTCTTGTACTTCTTTAAAATTTATTCCTAATTTAAATATGTAATACAATATTTATTTGCTTAATTTTTATGTAGTCATAAATGGAATGATTTTCTCAATTTCCATTTTGGATTGTTCATTACCGTTTAGGAATATGACTGATATTTGTATATTGATCTTATATCCTGTAACTTTGTAGAAATTTATTAGTGTTAATAGTTTTTGGTTTTTTGTGGATGGATTCTTTAGAGTTTTCTTTGTATAAGATTATATCATTTGTAAATAGAGATAGTTTTCCTTCTTTTTTCCCAATCTGGATGCCTTTTGTTTATTTTTCTTTCCTAATTGCCCTTACTAGAACTTCCAATTCAAAGTTGGAAAGAAGTAGTGAGAATGGCCATTCTTGTTTTTGATATTGTGGGGAAATTTTTCAGGCTTTCATTATTAAGTAAATGTTGGCTGTGGATTTTTCATAGATGCCCTTTGTCAGGTTCAGGAATTTCCCTGCTATTCCTAGCTTGTTGAGTGTTTTTACTATGAAAAGGTGTTGAATTTCATTAAATGCTTTTTCTGTACCTATTGAGATGATTATGTAATTTTTGTTTTTGTTCTATTGATGTGGCATATTACATTAATTGATTTCTGGGTATTAAACCAACCTTGCATTCCTGGGTTAAGTCCCACTTGGTGATGATGTATATCCTTTTTATGTGCTACTGGACTTGGTTTGCAAGTATTTTGTTGAGGTTTTTTGCATCTATATTCTTTTTTTTTTTTTTCTTTGAGACAGAGTCTCGCTCTTTTGCCTGGGCTAGAGTGAGTGCCGTGGCGTCAGCCTAGCTCACAGCAACCTTAAACTCCTGGGCTCAAGTGATCCTCCTGCCTCAGCCTCCCAAGTAGCTGGGACCACAGGCATGTGCCACCATGCCCGGCTAGTTTTTTCTATATATTTTTAGTTGTCTGATTAATTTCTTTCTATTTTTTAGTAGAGACGGGGTCTCGCTCTTGCTCAGGCTGATCTCGAACTCCTGAGCTCAAATAATCTGCCCGCCTTGGCCTCCCAGAGAGCTAGGATTACGGGCGTGAGCCACCGCGCCCGGCTGCATCTGTATTCTTAAGGGATGTTGTTCTTTAGTTTTCTTTTCTTGTGATATCTTGTTCTGGTTTTGGTATCAAGATGATACAGATCTCATAGACTGAGTTTGGAAGTATTCCCTCCTCTTCTATTTTTTGGAAGAGCTTTTGAAGAATTGGTGTTATATCTTTAGACATTTGGTGGAACTTAGCAGTGAAGCCATCTGGTCATGGGCTTTTCTTTGTGTGTTTTTTAATTACTGAATCAATCTGCTTAGTTGTTATGCATGCATTCAGATTTTCTATTTCTTTTTCAGTAATTCTGTAAGTTTGTATCTTTCATGGAATTTTTCCATTTCTTCTAGGTTATATTATTTATTGGAATGCAATTGCTTATAGTGTTCTCTTATAATCCATTTTTATTCTCTCTGAGGTTAGTGTTTTATTCTTTCATTCCTAATTTTAATAATTTTAATCTTCTTTGTTTCCTTGGTCATTCTAAAGTAAAAATTTGTCAATTTGTTATATTTTCAAAGAACCAACTTGATTTAAAAAATTCTGTATTGTATTTATTTATGTCCTACTCTTTATTTATTTTTTTCCCTTCTCCTTGCTTTGGGCTTAAGTTACTCTTCTTTTTTTTGTTTTTTAAGGTGAAAGATTACGTTGTTGATCTGTGATCTTTTTTTAGAATTGGCATTTACAGCAGTAAATGTTCCCCTTGCTTTCATTACATCCCATAAGTTTTGGTATATTGCATTTTCATTTTATTTTATCTCAAAGTATTATCTAACATTCCTTGTGATTTCTTCTTTGACCCATTGGTTATTAGAAGTGGTTTATTTAGTTTCCACAGATTTTTTAATATTGCCAATTTTCTTCCGTTACTGGTTTATAATTTCATTTCACTTTTGTTGGAGAATATACTTTGTATGATTTCATTCCTTTTAAATTTATTAACACTTGTTTTGTGGCATAATATATGGTCTATCCCGGGGAATGTTCCATGTGCAAAAGTGATTTCAGAAATACAGATTTTTAAAAATTTCCAGTTTTGATTTTGAATATGGTAAATATTGATAGATAAAATCCACACACACAAAAGCTCTTTGGGGTCTTCAACAACTTTTAAGAGTGTGAACAGGTCCTAACTTCAAAATGTGTGATAACCACTGACCTAAAGGAATGGTGGGAAATGAACTGTGGATAAAAATTTGACTCAGATGATGAAAGATGTTGGTTGCTTTGTCAATGAGTATGGACTTTCTTCTGTAATCAGTGGGAAATCAGTGGAGGTTTTTAAAAGGAATGAATAATTATGTCTGCAGCATCCCCAGGGCATAGAGCAATGCCTTGTACTTACTGAGTAGCTTAACAAATATTTATTGGATGATAGAAGTATGGATTGAAAAATTGAGAGACCAGAGGCAGAAAAACTAATTTACTTTTAGAATTTTAGACAAGAGATGCTTAGATGGATGAAGGCCATTCTGAGAAATTATATTTCAGTTCCCTAATTAGTTTCAATTTCTGCTTTCATCATTAAATCAAATGTGAAATATTCCCTGGGTATTTTTTTTTCTGTATGACATCCAATGTCTTACCAATGGTTTAAAGTGATTTCTTGAATAAGTATAAACAATCCTTTGCCAGTGCTGTTTTTCAGATAAGTTTGTAGTTTGAATAAATAGAAAGTGTATAAATTGAGCACAAAGCAGCTTCAAAGGATTCACTACGGTGATAATCACAGTATCTCTTCCTTAAAATAGGGAATCCTGCTTGGAATTTCTATGTGCTTTGAAACATGTTAATTTAAATCTGTAATTTTGCATATATTATGAGGGTATTTTGAAGTTATATAGTCTATCAATCAGAATTCCAACAGAACACAGCTGGCACACTCAAAATGGGACAAATTAGGGAGGTTTTATTTATGTAGAAAGTATTTACAGAGGTAAATAAAGAGAGGAAGAAACCAGAGGAATGGAAAATACTGGAAAAGCAAGAAAAGAAGTATGCGTAGGATGGAGGGCACGAGGTATAGGCTCTAACTTCGAGGCAGGATGTACCTTTCTCCTGACCCTACAGGAAAGTGTTAAAAAAACAGATATAAAAATGGATATATTGGAACCAAAAAGTGAAGGGAAAGCATGTGCTACTTCTCTGGGACTAGGCTAGAGCTCCTTCCCTTGAGTTTTGCTGTTTGCACAAGGTCCGTTAGCTAATAAGGAGGAGAATTTATCCTTATCTTGTAGCCAAGAGGAATTCATCTTTTTTATCACTGCAGAGAAAAGTTACACCTACACAGTGTGGCAGGTCTGCATTTCCCTGTGCACTCAGGCATCAGACCCCACACAGTGCAGTGTCCAGGGTCGCTGAAGCACCCCAGCCCCGTTAGCAGAGATAGTTTGTTGCACTAGATAGATAAGAAGTGCAGTGTAGTTGTACTGAAAATGACACAAAACTAGGTACTTAACTCATAATTTTTAATAGCATTATAGATTTATGTACATTGCATTTATTGTGTAGATTTTGATAAGTTTGACATATATACAACCACGAAACCATCATGACAATCAAAGTGGTGAACATATCTTCCTGCCCCTCCCCTATCCCAAGGCAACCACTGGTTGGCTTGATATCACTGTAAAGAGACTTGCATTTATAATGTTAGGTAAATGGCATTATATAATCTCAACTGCTTTTTTTAATCTGACTTATACTCAACAAAATTATTTTTAGATTCTTCTTTGTAAAATATTAAAATCCTAGTGGGGCTCTCAGTTTAACATTCAACCCTTTCATTTGCTTTAGGTAAATATTCTCTCCCATTTCCTTCTGGTGTTAAACATTCTTTATTTTTTTTCCCCCAAATTATTTATTCAGCAGTCTCCTCTCCCTCTGAGCAGGTGACTTTCCCCCTTCCTTGAGGTAAATAAGGCCTTCGGAACAAAACTCCATTTCTTTCTCTCTATTTTCACCTTTTCCCCTCTAGTCTTAGGCATGAGGTGTCCACCTGGGCTCTGTTATTTTCATTCCCTTTTTTCTCATTGTTATTTTGCTTTATCACCTATCTCCTCTTTCTTCTGTACTTTCAACCTCTTGCCACCCTTTGCCTCATTTCCCTAAACCTGTGAGTCTTTCTTATCCTAAAATAAAAATGTCAACAGGAACCAGAACACCCACCGCAGTAAACAGGAGAACATCACTTCCATTGCCCACTACCTTATCTCTTTTTTTCTTGCTCAAACTTCTTTAAAGTGTGGTCTACAAGGACAGGCTACAGTAGAGCCCCCAGTATGAAGTGAAAACACGTGGTTGCTTTTTTAAAAAGTATTTAGAATTTCAAGATGGCAGCCTCAGAGTATTAAACCAAGCATAAGCACTGGGGCCCCATGTGACGGCGTAGGTTGCACATCACAAAGCTGACTCTGAGACCACGCTCTTCATTTCTGCTTACTAGACTCTCGTTCATCTCTCAACCCCCTGCAATCTGCTTTTTACCTCCATCTTAATGCTTTGGAAGTTCTCCACCAAGCTAAAATCATTAGACATTTTCCAGTTCTTATTTTTACCTTTTTGCATTAACCAAATTTTTCTATATATTCTCATCTCCCTTCCATACATGTGGTTGCTTAAAAATTATTTGTTGAATACATGAACGACTATTCTTTGACTCTTATTCTTTGGATTCTCAGGGTCTTCTCACTTCGCTCCATACCTCCATCCTGGTTAGTCCATCCAGGTTTATATGTAAGCTTCTGACTTCAAGATCTGTATATAAACTGGTGACTTCAAAGTCTCTTTTTCTAGCTCCTCCCCTAAGTCTAGACTCATATCTACCTATCTGTCTATCCATTTATCTGTCTATCCATCCATCTGTCAGCTGCAGAGATGTCCTCATTGGATGTCCAATTGATACTTCAAACTCAACATGTTTAAAACCAAACTCATTACTGTCTCCTACTTGAAACTTTCTCTTTCTCTTGTGTTTCTTATTTTTAATGTACATCTAGGCACAAAATGTTAGGGAAAATTCATGGAGGGAGAGATTATATTTTCTAACTAATGTAAGGAACTCAGAAAAGATATTAAGTTTGAAGTAGGACTTCAAAGGTAAATAAGTTTGGAAAGATAAAAATGAGATGGAAGTTGTATAAAAGATGAAATGTTAATTGTTTTTTTCTTCTGAAAAAAAATGATAGATGGGTTGGGGTAACCTGCTTCTGAGATCATCTCCAATGATTTCCCATCTGCCGATACTTACATGCTCATGTAGTCCTCCATCCACATTGAATGGAGCTGACCCATGGAACTACAGGATATTGCTGAAATAATGGAGTCTGACTTCTGAGGCTCCATCTTAAATGATATTGTGGCTTCCATCCTATTCTCTTGGATTACTGGCTCTAGAGGTGGCTGCCATGGTGTGGACCCTCAAACACCTCTATGGAGAGGTCCATGTGTTGGAAAACTCCAGACAACAGCCCATGTGAGTGGCCAAGCTTAGGTGCAGATCACCTACCCCAGGCCAGCCTTCAGATGCTTATAGTCTGGACTATGTCCTGACTGCAACTTCCTGAGAGACCCCAAGACAGAACCACCAGCCAAGCCACTCCCGAATCCCTGATCCACAGAAACTATAAAGTAATAAATGTTTTTTTTTGTAAGCGTTCAGTTTTGGGATAATGTGTTACATACCAGGAGACAATTAATGCAGAGGGCTTTCAATTGTGTACATTTTTATATGTATTGAGCTTTTGAATCATGTATCTATATAAATAAACACCATAAAAGCAACCACAAAGGGAACTCTGAAAATGAAATCCCTGCCTAAATTCCCCAAGGATTTCCCATTACATTCTTATTTAGAATGAAATAAGAACTCCTTGCACTTATCTACCAAGCCTATGTGCTCTGGCCCCTGCGTCTTCTGTGTCTCCAGCCAGGAGACAGTAGTGCTGGTCCCCCTTGACTTCCATCAGTGTTCTTACATTTCTGAATTCCAGGATTGACAGCATTAAGTTCTTAAAGTGAAACTCCAGCTTCATACCGTAAAGCAGCTCTCTAACAAAAGCAAAATCCCCTGCACGTTTTTAGCACAGTGGGAGACACACACACACATTCATAGCTTTACAGCGGTAAAAGTAAAGTAAAAGGTACATATTTAAAGTGTGTACTTTGACAAATTGAAAATAAATTTTGAAATCATCATTATATTCAAAGTAATAAACATGTCTTTTACACTTAAAAGTTTCCTCTGATCCAGTCCTTCTGAGTTTGTAAAATTAAAAAAAAAAAAGTCTCCTCCAGGCCCTTTTGTAATCTCTCCCTCCATCTTACCTTATCCCTTTGACCCCCTAAACTGCGTATCTAAACAGATTATAGAACATTTCCTTCATTACAGAAAGTTCTATTGGAAAGTGCTTATGTAATTCTTGTAAAGAATGCCCCATTTTGTTTGGGTGTAGTTAATATACCAGTTGTTTACGAAGTCAATAAGCACTGGAACCTCTTAGTACGTGAAAACAATTCTATCTATTGACAGTTACTGATGAAATAGCTTTTGAGCTTCAGAGATCTTTGCTGGATCAGCTGAGGTCTATCAAGTTCCTACCATTGTACAAAGTGTGAAATGCCAATAGCAAAGCATCCTCTTCCTCCAGGAAACTAGCTCTTGATATCCTAAGAAAAGTTAGCTTTGTAGGTTAAAAGAGATTTGTAGTCTTTGGGGAAAAACAAAGGAACAGCTTGCTCCTTCCATTGAATTAGCAGATACAAATTTGACTAGAACATCTTTTATCTGTGTCCTCTGATCCTTTTTCCTTTTCCTCTTTTCTCTTTTTGATTATTTAGACCAGGGATTGGTAACTTCCCTATAAATCCCTCAGAGTTAATGGAATTAAGGAAGATCTTAGTTGGTCCTTTTGACTTTCATTTAGAGTCCTAGAGTGAGGAGAAAATGGGATAACGCTGTCTTTTCCTAGAGAATAGCTTCAATTGTTGGTTTCTTGTTACAAAAGTTTATTGTAAAGATAAGCTAAAAGAAGAAAGTAAAAAGCATGACTGTGCTTATTACATAAAAATAACTACTTAACATTTTAGTCTAAAGTGAATTCTCACTCTCTTTTGTAAAAATGAAAGTATACTACACATTTTAGGTCTTATGTTACTTTATCACGAACATATTATCAAGTATCTTCTACAGCACGATTTTAAATAACTAACGGAATTGTATACTGTTATTTAGTGAATATTTAGCTCTGTCAGCTGCTGTGAATAGTCATTTTTTTCTCCAAGCTTTGAACCCTTGAATTTTTTTTATAGGCCCATATTTAGGGAAAAATATATAGAAGTAATTTCCAGCAATGTTAGGGTCAAGATTGCCAGGTTACGAAAGAAGAAAAATTAACCCCCTTTTTAGTTGTTGAAATATTCAGCCAGGAGGGGTGGCACGGGCCTGTAGCCCCAGCTACTCAGGAGGCCGAGGTGGGAGGATTCTTCAAGCCCAGGAGTTTGAGTCCAGCCTGGGCAACGTAATGAGACCCTGTTTCTAAAAAAGAAAAAATATTAATTACTAATTTAAGATGTATTTTCCATTTCGGATTCTGAATGATGTTTACAACTTGGGAATGGATGGAAACCTGATCTGAAGGATGGGATGCGGCAGCTGTGCATGGTTCAGAACAATAAGGATGTTGGTTCAGGATCAGAATCCAAGGCTGCCCTATTTAATTGAAACTGTAGAGAAATCTACGTAGGCAAAATGAATTCTCCAAATTAGAATTAAGCCAAAACACCAGTTTTAACACATTGATAATTGAGAGATTAAAAAACAAAATGAAGCACAAAGACTAGGTTCTGTTGATTTCGTCACCTAACATAGGCAGATAATATTTAACATAGTTTTAGGGAATGTGATATACCCTGAGAATATGAAAAATGTTTCTGGATAAATTCCATAAAAATAACAGTGTCTTGACAAAAGATAAAAAGTTTCATTAGCTTGGAACAAAGTACAATGGAAGTGCTCCCTGTGTCACCAGACTGGGTCACCCTATACCCTCCCGTCCCCTGGAGAACACCTCGGACGTGGCAGCGTTAACTTACGAGTAAAAGACGTGTTTTTTATATTTTTCTATTGTTTTAAAACCATTTACTTGCTGAAATTTTTGCATTTACTCATATATAGATAGGTGTGAGTGAAAAATCTTTCTTAATGTTGGTTTACATTATGAGTTTTCATAGAGATTTCTACAAATTAGCAGACTAAAGAAATTGGTCTTATGTCCTGTTGTACAAATGAGAAAAGCAATAAGCTCCATGGGGACAGAGACATTGTTTTATATCCCCAGTATTTTCAACAATTCCTGACACATAGTAAAAGCTCAGTAAGTATTTGTTAAATCTTTTACACTGATTGGTATTTGGCCAAACTTTGATAAATATGATACATATTTTTACCATTTCATGATAATTTATTTTAAACCATTTTGAGTATTTTGAGAACAGCCTGCAGAGTTTTCAAATAATTTTTCTTGGATATTATAGTTGTAATATAAAGGCCTATAAACTGAAGTCTATGCTAAAGTCTATATTTTAACAAAAGCTAATATAAGTAGTCTTTTCCTTCACTTGTTGGTTTTTCGAAGATGATTTTAACTGTAGATTTTAGTGCTATTTATGTATATCATACTGACAGTGTTTATATGCTTCCTTTGATAACAACTCACAAGTTAAAAAAAGTCAGTTGTTGGGGACTTATCTACCTATATAGAAAGTGGAAATGGTTAATAGAATGTTTCATGTCATCATATTCTAAAGCTAGAATGGACCTTAGAGATTATCTAATCACCAGACATGATGAAAAATGAGTTCCAGAAAAAGTTGTTCAAAGTCAGAATGTGCTGATATTTTGTATAATTAATAAAACTTTACAAAGAAATATATGAGGAACAATTTTTTTTGCATTCTGAAAATAACAAGGGTTTACATTTTAAAATATAATAATCAATATCAAAATCTCTCTTTTTCTGGCAAATTTTAGCCGGCTAAACAGCTTGAAACAGCTGACTGATTCTACATAGAGGGAGTCCTGTCTGTTTTCTAACCTCACCCTTTCCCCACTTCCACCCGCAAAGAAACAACCCAGCAGTACTCAGCAAGATAAATCCAGCCTTTGTCCCACCAGATTCTTTCGATCTGGCATTGGCAGTGCCACTAGCTTGGTCTGATTACAGTTAATCCGCTGCCTACAACATGACAAATGTTTTTGGTCCACATTGAATGGCAAAGGCTTTTCAAACAGGAAAAGCAGTTGTCAGCTGTCGTTGTAGCACCAACAAGTATTGTGTCAGGACAGCCAAACAAAGAGGAGGATGACTCAGAATGCTGACCCGAGTACACTGAGCCTTATTACTATGGTGGGTTTTCTGTAAGGCTGGTTAATAGTGGTGGAAGAAAGAACTGAGGGCATAAACCCCACATCGTATTTGGTTTCTTTGACTGTGTCTATTTATTTATAAGTGTCACAAAACTGTGAATTAAAATTTCCAGCTTCCTTATAAATAACACATCTCTCTTCTCCTTTAACAATCTCAATTTGTGAAGGTTTCCTTAAAATAAAAGTTTCTCCTCCAGCATGCTAGGCTTGTTCAGGAGAAACCACCCCACTTCCAGTTCTTGCATTCTGTGAGTGCTACTGTTATTGAAGTCACTCATTCAAAAACATAAACCTTAAATTCACTTAAACACTGTGCTTATAATTTATCATCTGTTTTGTGGGTGATGTTGTCCTTTTTTTCTCTTTAGGATGAGTGATGCATGATGTTGTTTCTATAACAGACACAATAGTATAGACTTTTTAGGATCTGTGCTCCAAACGACCTATACTTGGTCCTCCTGGGTACAATGGAGCCCAATAATTCTACAGAGGTATGTGGAGTACACCAGAATAAACACTTAATTTTATTTTAGGTGCCTCACTTCAGGTTTTGTTGCTATTACACTTTTTATTTTTTAGATTTTTCTTGTTTTAGTTTTTTCCTTTTTTTTTTTTTTGCTGAGTTCCTGATTTTTTTTCCTTTTAAAAAATGACCAATTATTTCTACTCTACAAAATTAATGTGAGAAATGAAAGTAAAACATGATACTTTATTAGTAGAGCACGTCATGATCCAGTAGGTTTATGTTTTAATTTATCCTTGAAAAGAACTGAGTGTATGGTCTCTACTTCACATCCCAGCTGTTTGAGAATTGCTAAATCCGTAGGGAGTTACATGAGTTACGGAATTGGCAGGAATTATTTGAGTTTAAAGAAACATAATTACCACATATAATGTTATCCAGTGCTGGATGAATCTTCATCTAAAGATTCAGGGTTGCAGAGGTCTGTGGGACTGTGATGTTTTCTTACATAAGTGCAGTTGTAAATTTATTTCTCCTTTTTATAGCTTGCGAGTAAAAATACATAAGTCTTCAGCTCTTGCCTTGTTACTATCTAGCAAAGACATGCTATGAGGAGAGACGACTTAAACAAAAGAGGAAATAAACAATTAAACAGGCTTCGATATGTTAAACTAATAATATTTAGGGTTTATAATACATTCAGACCCCTTCCATTCTTTCCACCTCTTTTTCTTCCTTTAAACTCAGGACAAGGAGGTACAAACATAGTATCTCTTGCCAAATAGTTTTGTTCTTTTCGCAGTGGGAGAAAGGGAAAGAGCTTTCTTTATGATACCTTGCTGCTCTGGGATTTCCTTTCCTGTTCCCTCAAGATGAATCTTGAAACTTGGTGCCTCAGTCTTTGAAGTACCAGATTCTAGAATAAAAATAAGTTCTTCAACCTACATGGGAGGCCACCTACAATGAGTAAATACTTGGGCTATAGAATATTGATTGCATGGCCTTCAAGGAATGCTTTAGGAAATGGATGCATTTTCATCCCTAACTCCCAGGGCTGTAACTCTGAAGTATAAAGATTGTAGCAGAAATTAATGATATACATTTCTTTCAGCTGTGTAATGTTAGGTGCCTATCCAAAGGCTGTTGAATCCCTCTAAGAACTCATTTTCATTTGCAGGGGAAAAATGATATACTGTACAGTATAAGAGAAACTATGTTCCAAAGAATAACTAAACATCTATCTTTTTGAGAATTTATCACGTTGCAGGAGTAAAGTTACTGTTCTAGGCACTTTTCCTATGTAATCTTGTTTACGTTTCACCACAACTCTGGGATTTGGTGTTTTTTTAACTCTATTTATTGATGAGACTAATTGAGACTCAGAGGTTATGTGACTTGCCTCACGCCACATAAGTAACAGGAGCAGATCCTGTTCTCGAATCAAGGTCCATTGACTTTTCGCCTTTTGTCTTTCCTTCCTCCCCATATCCTTTTGTCTCCCAGTGAATACATTATAGCATTAGTTTGTCTGATGACAGTAAAATCTACAAAATTAATAATCTTGTCCTGTTTTCTATTGCAGCCATGTCCAGTGATCAGTTATTGTTTTGAAGATAGGGCGACAATATAATTTATTCTTCAGAACAGAATACTTTTGATAGTGAAAGGGAGTACTATTAATTATGCTTGGAAAACAAGCTTATATCAGAATTTTCCTAGGTAAATTAGGATGTATATATGCCCTAATTATTACATAGAGCTTAGCTTAGTAGTTAGAACTAGCAGCTCTGGAGGCAGAATTAAGTTCAAACTCTGATTCTTTTATTTTTATTTTTTTTAGAGACAGGGTCTCACTCTCTGGCCCAGCCTGGAGTGCACTAGCTCAATCATAGCTCACTGCAGCCTTGAACTTCCGGGCTCAAGTGATACTATCGTTTCAGCCTCTGGAGTTGCTGGGATTATAGGCACAAGCCCCCATGCCTGGCTAATTTTTAAAACTTTTATAGAGATCAAGTCTCACTATGTTGCTAAGTATAGATAGTCTTGAACTCCTGGCCTCAAGTGATCCACCTGCCTCAACCTCCCTTCTGAGTCATTGGGATTATAAGTGTGAGACACCATACCTGATCCAGCCATTTACTAGCCATATGACATTTGTCAAAATGCCTCACCACTTTTTCCTCAGTTTCCTCATATACAAAATAGGAATATTATTATTACCTATTTTATAGGGTTATTGCATGTTTTAAATGAGGTAATACATTAGAAAAGAGTCAACACTTGGTAAGTGTTATCTATTATTATACATAGAGAGAGAAAGTGATTTCTGTAGCTATGCTTTGAGTGGCATCCAAAGACTTGTCTGAAGATAAATACAGCTTCATTTCTATAGTTGGTCCTTAGAATTAAGCATTAGTTTATGAAAGTATTATATGATAATTTCTCAATAAATATTTATTTACTAAATGAATGAATAAACCCTTTCAGAAAAATAAAATGTGCTAACATCTATTGTTACAAGGATAATGTGTATTTCAGAAAGATATAAAAGAATAGAGGTGGACTAGGTTAGCTTTGATGATAGCAGGGGGTGGGTGGGAATTTGGGTAGGAGAAACATTTAGCACCTGGAGCTCCTGGAAGGGGCAGATTCAGATGGGATGTGGAAGTTCTAGATAGCTCTAGGCCAGTGAAACTTTTCTGGGTTCCAGATAGGAAGGAAGGGGTGGAAATGGAAAAGGCTATTAGCCAAATGCTATTTTCATAAATATTTTATTGGCATTATGTGGTATAAAAGGGGAAATAACTTTGGCATGGCAAGAAAATTTGTTCCTTGGGATTAGACTACATTTATTAATCTTGGGCAAGTTCCTTGGGCAAGCAGCCTGAGCAGTTTCATTGGTAAACTAGGAATAATAATATTTATTTTATGGGACTGTTGTAAGGATTGGAATGAGGTAAGTGTGTGCACGTGTGTGTATGCTCGTATATAATGTCTTGGTCATTGCAGAAATTCAACAAATGATAGCTTTTATAATTACTAAGGATCGTAACAGCTACCTGTTGAAGATTTATTTTTTTTTTTGAGACAGAGTCTCACTTTGTTGCCCGGGCTAGAGTGAGTGCCATGGCGTCAGCCTAGCTCACAGCAACCTCAGCCTCCCGGGCTCAAGGGATCCTACTGCCTCAGCCTCCCAAGTAGCTGGGACTACAGGCATGCGCCACCATGCCCGGCTAATTTTTTCTATATATTTTTAGCTGTCTGATTAATTTCTTTCTATTTTTTTGGTAGAGACGGGGTCTCACTCTTGCTCAGGCTGGTCTTGAACTCCTGAGCTCAAACAATCCGCCCGCCTCGGCCTCCCAGAGTGCGGGGATTACAGGTGTGAGCCATCGTGCCCGGCCCCAATTTTGAAGATTTTTGAAGTAAAGTGTCTAAAAACTCTTTGTGAATGTAAAATGCTTTACAAAGATATGGACTGCTGTGAAGGCTGACATTGTTCTAGTTACAAACTTGGACCCTGGGTGTGCTGCT
>CAUYSK010016691.1:0-59144 GCA_963575035.1 Avahi laniger | reverse complement strand
TCCTGGGCTCCAGCAATCCTACTGTCTCAGCCTCCCAAGTAGCTGGGACTACAAGCATGAGCCACCATGCCCGGCTAATTTTTTCTATATATATTTTTAGCTGTCCAATTAATTTCTTTCTATTTTTGGTAGAGACGGGGTGTCGCTCTTGCTCAGGCTGGTCTCGAACTCCTGAGCTCAGAACGATCCGCCCACCTCGGCCTCCCAGAGTGCTAGGATTACAGGCGTGAGCCACCGCGCCCCGCCAGGACAAAGGTTTTTAAACTGGAAAATATTAATCAGTACACAGAAGCAGTACACAGGATGGACTGGAGAGAATATGAAACAGCAATGCTGAAGGCAAAGAAACCAGTCAGAAGAGTAGTACAATAATTTCCAAATGAAATGTTAACAAAAGCCTGAACCACAATAATTGACAGAAAAAATGAAAAGGGAGGATGAAAGAAGAACAAAATTACTGAAGTACAGCAGCTAAGATTTAGGAAACAACTGAATATGTGGATCAAAAGTGAGTGTAAGATGACTTCAAAGGCTTAAGCATAAACCACTGGGCAGACATTAGCTTTGTTTCAAGAGGGAGAAGAAATCAGTGTGGGGCATATTTATCTTGAAGTCCTTCAGCATATCCACAAGACACACATCTGACAGACAGAGATGGCAGGATGAGCAGGGAGCTCCAGGGCGGAGAGACATTTGGCAGTCATCCACCTAAAATGCTGGTTTGATACGTGGAAGAGAATAGAAGACAGAGGACTAAACTTTGGGGAACACCTAGTTTAGAAAGCAGGAGGAGAATGAAAGGAAGAATGGAAGACAAAAGAGCACAAAGCATCTTTTCAACATGCTCTCAAATGTTTCACAACTCTCAGAGACTACGTAGCCTGCCAAAAGGTCACAATGAGCAGTAGGCCACGTGGAAAAAAAAAAGTGAGGATTAATGGTAATGTATAATAAAAAATTTTAGAAAGCATTGACCTTTATTTAACCCTGGAAGTTTTACCTGCAGAAATTTACCCCAGAGAAATAAATTGGGGGAGGGAAAGGAGGGAGTGCTGCATATAAAGTTTTCCCTCTGGCATTAACTCTAATAATGAAAAACAAAACCTAAATTTCTAGCCATAGAGGGAAAGTTAAATATATCACCAAAAAAGCCAAGTATCATAAAAGAAAACATTTTAATACCTGAAGTGTTTAAACTTAATCATCAAGGGCAAATGTATTAAAGAAAAATATTTGTAAAATGTGGCAAAGGGTCAACATTCTTAATATATAAAGGGCTCCTGCAAATTCGTAAGAAGGAAAATATCCCAAAGGAAAAGTGGTAAGATACAATGGCAATTTCTAAAAAACAAATGAAAATGACCAGTAAAATTAAAATGTTGGCCAGGTTCTGTGGCTCATGCCTGTAATCCCAGAACTGTGGGAGGCTGAAGCAGGATGGCTTGAGGCCAGGAGTTCAAGACCAGCCTGGACAACATAGCAAGATCTCGTTTCTACAAAAAATTTAAAAATTAGCTAGGCATGGTGGTATGTGCCTGCAGCCCAGCTACTTGGGAAGCTGAGGCAACAGTATTGCTTGAGCCCAGGAGTTTGAGGTTGCAGTGACCTGTGATCACACGGCTACACTCCAGCCTGGGTGACAGAGCAAGACCTTCTCACTAAAAAATTTTTTTTTCTTTCTTTTTTTTTTTGTACCTGACAGTCATGTGTATCAATCATAAAAACTTTTTTTAATTAAAATTAAAATTTTAAAAAAATTACTCTTGGTCCTAATCAAAGAAATAAAAATTAAATATATTAGTCACCCCTTTAAGATGTGGAGAAAATGGGCACTCATATCCTTGACAGTATACACTGGAACATTTCTAAATGCCATTTTGGCATTATAAGCGCTTTAGAAAGTTTACACAACAATTCTATTTCCAGGTATATAAAAAATAATTAGAACAGTGTACAAAGTTGTTCTCATGAAGTTCATGGTAGCTCTGTCTATAATATTGAAAAGCTGGAAACAACGTAAATGTTCAATAAGAGGCTGATTAAAGAAATTATAGTACATCCATGGATTTTCAGGCAGCTTTTTTAGAGAACATAAATCAATATTTAATGTGGAAAATTATCAAATAAGGCATTTTATAAAATAAAGGTTTCTAAACAGCACATTTAGTAAAACCTATTTGTTTTTTAAAAGTGGAAAGACATACACCAAAAAGTTAGTACTGGTTATCTCTAAGTACTAGTGATAATATTTTGATACGATTTTATAATGAAATAAGTTTTTAATTTAGGAACAAAATGCAAAGAAGAATGCGTAGAAAAATATAAGTATAAAAAGCAAACCAGTTATATGTACAATTAATAAAAATGTGAACAAAGAACATAAAAATCTTTTCAATTTTTCCCCGTTATTTAAAAGAAACAAGTATAAAGAATTAAGATAGTTTCACTTGTGAACATGGGAAGAAAAAAAAAAGATGAAGAAGTTGATGCAAAGAAGAAAATAGAAATTTCACATCAAAAAATCTTAATCATTTCAGAAGGAAGCAAGGTCATCTGCTAAGAGTCAAGTGTTTCAAGATTGGATTTAGCAACCTGAATAGAGTGAAAAAGCAATAAACAAAATGAATCAAGCCGGGCGTGGTGACTGGCCTGAGCAAGAGCAAGACCCTGTCTCTACTAAAAATGGAAAAATTAGCTGGGCGTGGTGGTACACACCTGTAGTCCCAGCTACTCAGGAGACTGAGACGGTACAGCTTGAGCAGCTAGCTATGAGGACACCACTGCACTCTACCCAGGGCGACAGAGCAAGACTGGCGGAGGGGGGAAGAGCAGAAGGGAGAGGGAAGGGGAGAGAGAGAAAATGAATCAATTCATTTGATGAGAAAAGGATTAGAAGGCCACTAATACATAGGCACGTGGAAAACAAATATGTAACAATCACCAGAGAATGACTTTTTTAGGGGGATGTGGGAGAGGGACAAAAGTACAGATAGTAAACCATATTATTTACAAGTTGAGAATTGACCAGTTACACTCAGCAAAGGTGAAGAAGAGAGATTATGTAGCACTAGTGAGTTCATGGTTAGAATATGAACTACAGAGCTCAAAGTTGGAAAGGAAGAAGACTAATGGCCTGAGAGGGACTGAAGGTGACAATAAGGACAAAAAGCTGCTTCACCATGTGTGACAGAAAAGAGAAATAGAAAATAGGCCCTTGCAATCACCATCTGGCCTAAGGGTTTAAGACTTGAGGTAGAGTGGTTCTGAATGATGGCAAGGTTAAATAACACAGTCATACATATCGGCTGTTAATGCAGAGTAGAGGTGAAGGTCACTGGAGTTAGTGAACTGTAGTTCCAAATGTGGCCTTTCTGGTCAGAAATGAATGTAACTGTTACTTAACCTCTATGCACTTCACTTTCCTCAGCTGTAAATAAATCCTTCCTAGCCTGACTGATGGGAATTTGGCTAGCACTTAACCTCTCTGCATTTTATTCAAACACAAAATGAAGAGAATAAAAAGGAGACGGGAGATTGAATTAAATCAAAGGCTCTCCACCTGACTACACATTTAAATCGTGGGTACTTAAAAAAAAAGGCAAAACTACCTATGCCCTGTCCCCAAACCCAGTAATTCTGATTTATGTGTTCTAGGGTGGATTCCAGGCACCAATATTTTTAAGAAACTCCTCAGGAGATTCTAATGTGCAGCTAAGGTTGAGAACTGAACTAGGTATTTTTTTTTTTTTTTGAGACAGAGTCTGGCTCTATTGTCCAGGCTAGAGTGCCATGGTGTCAGCCTACCTCACAGCAACCTCAAACTCCTGGGCTCAAGCGATCCTCCTGCCTCAGCCTCCTGAGTAGCTGGGACTACAGGTATGCGCCACCATGCCTGGCTAATTTTTTTTATATATATACATATATATATATATATATATTTTTTTTTTTTTTTTTTTAGTTGTCCAGACCATTTCTTTCTATTTTTTAGTAGAGACGGGGTCTCGCTCTTGTTCAGGCTGGTCTCGAATTCCTGACCTTGAGCGATCTTACCTGCCTCGGCCTCCCAGAGTACAAAGATTACAGGCATGAGCCACCGTGCCAGGCCATGAACTAGGTATTTCTAAAGGCTGCTTCTCTTAAAATTTTTAAATTCTATGATTCTACATAATTCGCTGCCACTGTGTTCATTTATTAAAATAATACTGTCATGTGCCAGGCATTTCCACAAACATCTTAGTGAATCTTCCCAACAACACTGTGAGGCAAATATTTCTGTGTTCATCTTCACAAATGAGTCCAGTGAAGCTTGGAGAAGTGAAGGGACTTGTTAAAGAGTCACAGGCTAGCAAGGAACAGAGCCAGAACTCATGGTTTGTTTAATTTGTTCCAGTCCACTTTACATGCAACTGGCTTTCTTTCCAGTACACTCACGCACTATTTGAATGTCTTCTATTCTCTTCCCAGGACCTCCCGAAATTGACCACACTAGTTTGTGGTTTATAGATTGACTAGGGAGAAAGTTATCTTAGGTGAGGGCAGGAAATTAACCCCAAATTCTACAGTCATTACAGAATTACAGACCACTTTAACCTACAGAGGTTTTGCAACTTAGATTAGCACTGTGAAAGCATACCTATTCAGTATTTTTTATTCAGTTAAACCAACACACACACTGCTATTAAGCAGACAACTCATGTACAAAACTGGTTCATCAAAGATAAACTTATCAATAGAAAAGCAATTTTACATACTTTCTATTAAGCAGGGCATTCTAAAACAAAATTCTAAGACAATACAATTCTGACAAAACAGTAATTGATAGAGCAATAATGAGATCTCCACCAAAGAGTTTAAATGTATAAACACAACCTTCAAAATTTTCAGGTATTAATTTATTTCCATCAAGTGCAAATAAATCAATCTCACTTAAAATTATGATAAAATCCTTTTGTTGATCCACAGTTTCTCTCCCATTCATCAGTAATTATTAATCCACCATCTACTTGGAAATTTCATAAATATTCAAGTTCTGTACCCCCAGGCCAAAATTCATTGAGTCACCAAGATAAATTCCCAAAAAAAAAAAAAAAATACAATCAACCAATCTGTGGATTTAATAGAGTTCGTGGCACGTACTGGGAAAAAAGATTACAGAGATTTCACTACTATCCCCATGGAAATTACAATTTAATAAGAAATTCATGAAGCATATTTACAAGAAACAAACATATGTGCATTCATCCATGCAAACCTTTCCTGAGCATCTGCTATGTTCTTGGCATGCTAGAAATGGAGAGGCAAATCAGATCCGATGTGCTGCCTGCTGTCAAGGAGGTGCCTTGACAGATCTATACAATATTTATGGGAATATCATGGGAGAAATGAATGGTTTCCTGGGGAGAGAAAAGGAGTGGGGTAAGAGAACAGAGCAGAAAAGGCTTCAAAGAGTATAGACTTAAGAGTATTTTTAAGAGGAAAAATTTCATTACAAGAACACTTGCAAATCAGCTCTCTAGGAAACAAGTATTTATACTGAAGAACTAAATTCAAATCAGAAAGAGCAGCGATGAGGGCAAACAAGACGGACAGAGATTGCTCCACAGGACTGAGTTATGTATCCTAAAAAGTTATGCTATAGGAAAATGAGAAGGCTTCAGAATCATAAGACCTCAGTTAAATACTAGCTTGGCTGCTAGATTTGTGAAGTGAGTTAAGTCATCTCATTTCGAAATAAAACTCTAAATAATAACTCTAAATAAAAATAAATATGTATAATGACATTTACTTCAAAATGAAGGAAAACTAAAAGAATTTTTTAGAACTGAGGAAATTGGTAATCAAATCTAAAGAGTAAAAAGAGAAAGTCTCCAAGATGTTTCAGGGGTAATTGTATTTGTGGTTAAGAGCCTTTTCAGTTTATTTAACAGAATTTTAAACTAAAATGCCTTTATTAAAAAATAATTTTTATTCATTTACTGCGGTAATTCAAGCTGAATCTTTTCTTTCTATGCGGTAGTCAGTGTACCACTTTTGTTTTTGTTTTTTTGAAGCGATTACATGTGGTTT
Source organism: Avahi laniger (assembly GCA_963575035.1). NCBI lineage: Eukaryota > Metazoa > Chordata > Mammalia > Primates > Indriidae > Avahi > Avahi laniger. The sequence continues at coordinate 53,078 of CAUYSK010016691.1, read as the reverse complement.
CCAAATAAACAGTTAACACTATTCACCTCCCTTGCTGTCAGGACCCGAAGAAATTAAAAATTAGAAGCCGTCATTAATACTGAATTAATCTGAGGACCCCAGGAGCTACCAGAGTACAAAAAAACAGGTAAATGCTCAAAACATTGGTAGGCATGCAACTTTAAGAAGCCAAAGGGAGGAAAAAAACTTGGAAATGTCAAGATCACTTCACCTTATTCTTAAAAGAACACATGCCTTTAAGTCTCTCCATGTTTGTGTTTCAATCTTTCCTTAATGAGCCTCTTCAGCAGTGTACTAAAACACGACAAAGAAGGCATTTATCAACTCAACGTACTTTTGTGAGTCTATCAATTATGGAGAAGCGCTTAGGTATCAGTAACCTTCATACCACTCATTTTCATTGCACATTCACACAAGTTATTGCTGTAATGTGCTAAGAGCACACAGGCTATTCAAGAAACATGAGCAGCGAGTTCTTAGCCTTTAATAACATTTTTTAAAAGAAAAATAAATTAGGCAAAGGACCATAAAACTAAAATACTCTAGAAATATAAACCATCGCTTCTATCATAGCAAATTCTGCGGCGCAAGTCACATAAAAATACGCTGTTCAAGTTACAACGTCCCTGATGCGCACACCCTGCAAACTTTTCCGACAGAAACATGTTGGGGCCCGGACACGAACTGGCGTCGTGGCCAGTCCTCTAGCCCCGCGACTTCTCGCCCGACCTCGGGGCTCCCTCCCGCAGACGCGCGGGCCGGGTCCTCCCGGGCGGTCCCTACACTCCCCCGGCGGCGCTGTCCTGGGGCGGGCGCGGCTCGCTCCAGGGCCAGCGGGCCCGGCGCGACCGCAGCAGCGACCCGCCCGCGGGCCGGCCCAGAGCGAGGGGATTGACCCGGGAGCGCCCCATTTCTCACAGACCCCAACATGGCGTCGGCCGCCGCCGCCCGCGACGACGACACCTCCCGGCGCCGCGACGGCCCCGGGACCGCGGGAGGAAGCGCCCGGAAAGTTTCGCTTCTCCCCTCCCAGCACGCCAGGAGCCGGCCGGCCACCAACCCGGGCTTCACATACCCAGACGGGCGCGGACGCCAGCGGCGAAGGTCCGAATCCTCCTAGTTGCGGACGCCGGGCACTGACTCTGCCAGCTCCCCCGCCCGGGCCTCCCAGGGTGTGTGCGGTCCGCGGCCCCGCGCAGCCAGCGCGATCCGGACGCGGCGGGCGGGCTGCCAGAGCAGCCGCTCGCAGGTGACTCCTCCGCCCCTCCAGTCGAACCCTACAACGGCCGCCTGTGCTGGCCTCTCCCCTGCGCGTGCACGGGCGCGCCCCCGCCAACACGCCAGACGCGAGCGCGCGGGCACAAGCACACCCAGCCAGCTCACTCCCCGCCCTTTCTCGCCCGTTCCCTCGCCCCGCCCCTCCTGCCCTGCGCGACGCACTCGGGGGGCGGGGCCTTGAGCAGAGGCCACACCCAACCAGACAGCCTGCGGGTGGGGCTCGTTCCTCCGCTGCAGTGCAGGGACTCGCGCTCGGGACGCGTTTGGGTGCGCGTGGGGCGCTTTGCCTGACTCGCACGAGCCTTGCTCAGCTGTCTACAAAGTTCTTAGGGAGACTGAAAGAATGGAAAGAAGACTAACCCCTCCCCGCCTCCCCCTTCCCCTGACAGGCCTCCCCAGGGAATTGAAGAACGAGAAAGAAGGGCTTTGGATTTAAATGCCAAATGTGTAGACATTTGTTTGCTGCTCTGATTTAGTTCGGCGATGCTGCCCGGCACACCCTCTGCTTTCTCTAAAACCCCTACCTCTTGAAACGGAGGGAGCTGCGGCTACCACACAGGTACCCCACGTGCTCCACGCAGCCATTTCTTTTAAGTGCATGCCTTAGAATTGTGGTCTTTCCAAAACTTTTCTCTGATGCCACAAAACTTCATCTACCTACTTCACATACCTAGAAACTGTAATGACAGGATCGCATATAAGGTTAAATGTGCCCTTATTCATTTATACCACGGCACCTGTTTGCTGGGGTTGTTCTATTAACAACTAGCACAGTCGTATATGGCGGCTTCGGTGGGGAGCCATGGAAGGGTTTCTGCAGGTGAGTGACACAATCCTGGATGGTCCCCCTGTGGAGGGGATGCGAGGAGAGAGGATGAGATGAAGTGTTTTGAAGGTGGATCTTACAACATTGTGCAGGCAAAGAGAATGCATGAAGGAGGTGGAAAAGAGGATGAGAGGGTGAGGACTCAAGAGGTTTGTGGATGGCAGTGCCACTTTACTGAGCTGGGCAAGACTGGAGAAGGCAGGGTTTAAGCGTAGAGAGGACAAATAAATCAATAAGTAATTAAAATCCAGGTATTTGCCATCTCCCCTTGAATGCTGTTTTCAACTAAAAGTAAACCAAAGTCTTCACTTTTATAAAATAAGTATCTTTGAAAACTTACCCATTAGATTTAAGAAAAATAACAAGATCTTCTTTGCTTTTCAGGCTTATAGAATTGGGTTAATTTAAACTCAAATCTTACTAATATTTTCAAGTTACTCTACGTTTTAGGCACTCTGCCAGACACTTTACACACGTTATCTTATTTCCTCTGCTCAGCAATCCATGAGGTAGTTCCTATTTTTATCTTCATTTTGCAGATGAGATGTGAGGCTCAGAGAAAGATCTTATCACTTGGCTTGAACAGGTAGCACAGTTACAGGTTCCAGTCAGGAGTTGATCCTAGTGCCTTTCAGTGACTTTGAGTCCCTTGTTTTTTTCGGCTTGGTCAGTGCTATCCAACAGAGCTTTCTGCTGTGATGTAAATATTTTATATCTGTACTGTCTGATAGTCATGTGACTGTTAAGCACATGTGGTCAGTGTGACTGAGGAACTGAATTTTTAATTTAACTAAATTTAAATTTAATTAAGACATGGTTAGTGGCTACCATATCTGTCAGCACAGCTCTAAATCAATGGTCTCCAAATTGGGGTGCATATTGCCCAGGGAGGGCACAGAATATGCAGTTTGCAAAAAGAAAACATACATATATATATTTAACAATCATTATTTTTAATTTTGTGTGTGTATGTTTTACAATGTACCTATATAAACACACAGTATATGAATTACATATAATAATTTTTATTTCACATATACAGCACTTACCATGTGCCAGGTATATGCTTTGCAAATACTAATTAATTTAATCTTCATAATGACTCTGTGATATACTTCTATTATCCCCATTTACAAGTGAAAAAAATCAAGGTAATATTTGAATGTGCCCAAGGACACAGGAAGTTGGTGGCAAAGCCAAGATTTGAATATAGTCATTGTGGCTTCTATCTACACCTTTACATACTTTACATTTTTACTAATGGAGGTGAGCGACCAAAAATGTTTGGTGACTAATGCTCTAGACTCAACCTTAAACAACCAATCAGACATAGCAATTCCTAATTTCAAAATGTAAAGGGATTTTAGAGATTACTTAGTTTTGTCTTTTTCCCACCAGTAGGTATTGCTGTGCATATAGAGAAGGATGAGGCTGAGCAAAGGTGGGGCAGAGTGATGGTTGAGACGAGTCCTGGTGATGTTTGTACTCGTCTACAGAGACAACTGTAGCTAACACATAAAAGATAGTGTGTGTGTGTGTGTGTGTGTATGTGTATGTGTGATCATGATCCTATAACTTTCCCCATTAAAAAATGTTCACTTTTGCCAATTTTGTTCTCGTTATTAATTTAAAAAAAGATTTGTTTGTTTTGGAGACATTGAAGTAGGGGAGGCTGGGTGGCAGAAAAGCTGGAGGAGGAGAATCTCAGATGGAAGAGCAGATGGAAATAAAGCAGGGCAGAACTCAAACCTTCTCATTTTCCCTAGGTGGTCATCTACGTGCATCTTAGTTGGTGATGGCGCTAATTCAACAGCAATCAAAAAAAGGTTTAAAAAAATCCATGAAACAATAGGTCAATGGGAAACATAAAATTTACCAAAACCTAATTTCTACCTACACACACACTTTTTGTTTAAAATGAGTCTTTCTCATCACCCCCCTCCCCATTCTTTATCTGTCCTAAACATCTTTGTTACCTCTCCATGTACCCACCAGAGAGCTTAGCAAACATTGGAGGCATTCTAAATTTTATATTTATTACAGGTATTTTCTGGCAGATATCAGTGAAGTGACTTGTTCTAAAAAAGTATATTACAACAGTTTTCCAACAAGATGGAGACGTCTTGAGCAGTGGATGCATTGTCTGATTTGCCCAAATATGCCATATAAGATAAGAGCATTCCTCTCTCACTTAGAACAAAATGCCAACTCATCACAAAGTCCTAAAAGGCACAGCACAATCCAGCCCCTGCCATCCTCTCCATCTTAAAATGATGCTACACTCCACCAAATTCCAGTCACGGTGACCATCTGTCATTTCCTAAAACACATCAAGCTGTTTTCCGCTATGGGTACCACTGTCCTGGCCACCCATCTATGTACCTAGACCATCACAATCCCACCTCTTCCCTGTACTTCACATAGCTGTGGCTTCTTACCATCTTTCAGGCCTCAGAGAGGTCCTTCCCAGACACTCTGCCCAAGAGAGTGCCCCTGTTATTCTTGGTCACAGCTTTTGTTGGTTTCCCTCACAGCACTTATAAATCTCCCTAGAGACTGGAAGCTCCATGAAGGCAGGGACCTCATTGTTTTGTTCTCTTTTCTATGCATAGGTCCTAACAGGAGTGTGTGCCAGCTTGTCAGTGGTCACCTCGGCATTATTTCCACCCCCTTCTATATTCTCCTCTGCACCTGTTGGGGGAAAGCTTAGAACTCTATTTTCAGGCCAGGCATGGTGGCTCACGCCTATAATCCTAGCACTCTGGGAGGCTAAGGCGGGAGGATCACTTGAGCTCAGGAGTTCTAGACCAGCCTCAGCAAGAGCAAGACCCGGTCTCAACTAAAAATAGAAAGAAATTAGCTGGACAACTAAAAAATAGAATGAGCCAGGTGTGATGGCACACACCTGTAGTCCCAGCTACTTGGGAGGCTGAGGCAGGAGGATGGCTTGAGCCCAGAAGTTTGAGTTTGCTGTGAGCTAGGCTGATGCCAGGGCACTCTAGCCTGGGCAACAGAACAAGACTCTGTCTCAAAAAAAAAAAACAAACCAATAAAAACAACAAACAACAATAAAAAAAACCCTCTGTTTTCCAAGAACTTATCCAGAATGGTTCCAGGCTAAATTCTGTACAAGGGAGACACATATGTAAGATTTGAAAGGCAGAAGAAAAGGAGAAACCAGTTGCTATTCTCAGTTGCTATGGTCTGAATGTTGGTGGCCCTCCAAAATTTGTATGTTGAAATCTAATCCCCAATGTATTGGTATTAAGGGGTGGGCTTTTGGGAGGTGATTAGGCCATAAGGTCAGATCCCTCATGAATGGGGTTAATGCCCTTATAAAAAGGCTCAAGGGGCCCGTTTGCCCTTCCACCACGTGAGAACACAGCAAGAAGGTGCCATCTATGAGGAACAGGCCCTCACCAGATACCACATCTGTTATTGCCTTGATCTTGGACTCTCCAGCCTCCAGAACTGTGAGCAATAAATTTCTATTGTCTATAAATTGTCTAGTCTAAGACATTTTGTTATAGCAGCCCAAATGGACTAAGACACCAGTATAACTTCAAACAAGCAACTCAGATCATATAGGGCTATTTTCTTAGACTTCTGGGAAAACATCAGACAAATGCAAAAAGACAAATATTCTGTTTTTTAAAGGAGTGGGGGCCGGGCGCAGTGGCTCACGCCTGTAATCCTAGCACTCTGGGAGGCCGAGGCGGGCGGATCATCTGAGCTCAGGAGTTCAAGACCAGCTTGAGCAAGAGTGAGACCCGTCTCTACCAAAAATAGAAAGAAATTAATTGGACAGCTAAAAATATATAGAAAAAAATTAGCCCGACATGGTGGCGTATGCCTGTAGCCCCAGCTACTCGGGAGGCTGAGGCAGGAGGATCGCTTGAGCCCAGGAATTTGAGGTTACTGTGAGCTAGGCTGATGCCACGGCACTCTAGCTCGGGCAAAACAGTGAGATTCTGTCTCAAAAAAAAAAAAAAAAAAAAGGGGTGGGGACTGTATTCTAAAAATAAAAAAAACGAAACAAAAAACAGAGGCAGTGGAAATGTTCCAGGTTAAAAAAGGCAAAAGAGACATGACAACTAAGTACAATCCCTGACACCTAGACTCAATCCTGTACTAGAAAGGGAGAATATTATTAAGGACAGTATTCAGTCAATGACAAAACTGGAATATGAATGGAAAATTAGATAAAAGTATTAGATAAATTTACTGTCCTGGTTATACAAGACAATATCCCTATTTTTAGGATATACGCACAGAATTATTTAGGGGTAAAGGGCCATGATGTATATATTTTACCCTCAAATGATTTGAAAAAAATGTTATATGTAACATAATTTAAATATTTTTCTTTTAGATATGGGATCTCATTTTATCACCCAGGCTGGAGTGCAGTGGCATGATCATAGCACAACACGGCCCAGAACTCCTGGGCTCAAGTGATTCTCCTGCCTCAGCCTCCCAAGTAGCTGGGATTACAGGCACATGCCACCACACCTGGCTAAAGATTATATATGTATATGATATTTAATATATATTTATATTATAATAATTATATTTGTTATATAATTATTATAATATATTATTATAATGTTATTTATATATTTTTTCATATGTTATATAGAGGAGAGAAACTACATACATAAAGGCTAAAGCAAATGGAGTAAAATGTTATTAGGAGAATCTAGGTAAAGAGTGTTTGGATGTTCTTTGTACTAATTCTATTCTTGCAACCTGTTTATAAGTTTGAAATTATTTTCCAAAAACAGTTAAAGTATATATAAAGGACTAAACTACTCTGAATAATTCATGACAAACTAATATTGTTGTCTTAAATATTCAGTCCCAAAATGAGCCTAGACTGACGGCTACATGATTAAGAAGCAATGCATTTTATGCTTTTCCTAATTCCCTAGTTCACAGAAAGTAACTTTACTGTTATTGCAGAAGATAATATGTTCTCTGGCCATGGGAAAATAACCCATCATACACAGGGCATCTTTCTAAACATTTAACTATGGGACATTTGTGGCTTTGCTGGCCACTGTGACCTACAAACCAATTTGGCACAATCACATTTGCAGCAAATCCTGGGCTGTATGAAGTGGGAACAGATATTATATTCCTTATAAAAATGTATTATATAAAGAGAATAATCCAAATTACAACCATATCCCCATATTGCAGCATTTCACACTTTTTGCTCTGAAGCAAGAAGGCCCTGGGCATCGAAATACAGTTCTGTGCCATCTTATCAAAGACCATTATGTCAGCTCTTAGAAAACCATTTAGAAAAGTTTCCCAGTTAAATGACATAGAAAGTTCCCTTAAAAAGATCGCAAGACAACGAAAAGATCAGTGGTTGCCAAGTGTTGAGGGGAGAGAAGGACGAGTAGGTAGAGCACAGAGTATTGTTAAGGCAGTAAAACTAATCCATACGATCCTTTGATGGTGAATACACACCATCATGCATTTGTCCAGACCCATAGAATGCACTACACCAAAAGCGAATCCTAATGTAAACTATGGACTTTGGGTAATGTCGACTCTTCCACGTAGATTCATCAGTTGTAACCAACATACCACGCTGGTGCCAGATGTTGATAGCAGGGGAGGCTGTGTGTGTTGGGGGTCAGGGGATATATGTGAACTCTGTACTTTCTGCTCAGTGTTGCTATGAACCTAAAACTGCTCTAAAAAATAAAATCTATTCAAAAAAAAAGGAAAAATATTGCAAATGTCTCTTGGAGAGATTGGAATGTAAGCTTGGGGAGTTATTTGAGAAGCTTTTTGGCAGGCAATTAAATTCATCTCTTGAAAGATTTATTGTAAATCATATTTCTTAGACTACTGCTCTTTTAACCATCTGTCAAGCTATCTCATCTTAGAATCAAAAAATGATGTTTAATTTTGAACAGAGACACATTCATATTTTTAAAAATTAAACTTTCTTGGCAGAAATTTGATCTTGGTCTTGGGAGTTTTAACACATAAACCTAATATATGTCAAGAATCTTGTGAATTTTCCCAACAATAGATATAAATTGAGGATTAGCCTTGCTGCAAACTAAGTTTATACATTTCTAACAGGGACATTGTTTGTCATATTGGAAACTAAGAAATTAGGTTTATGCTCACCTCTGTCTTATCAGAAATATAAGGCTTAACACCCTACAATAAAATTCCAGGTATATTTGTAAATTACATGTAAAATATGTAAACTTTAGTAGTAAAAAGACATATCGAATACACCACTCTATTAATGTTTTATTTTCGACTGGTAGGATTATGCATGATTCTTTTTCTTTTTTTCTTCTGTGTATTTTAACAATTTTTTATAATATGTATGTATTGTTTTATTAAAAAAACACGAGGCATAATCATGGGTAAGTTTTGCAATGAAATATAAATCCTGTTCAAATCTCATACACGGAAAGACACAATGGGTGCTTTCTTCTGTAGAAAATTCCTAAATTATTTGCACATTACCTCCCCTGCCAATAAAGGGAAATTATCCAGCAAATTCCTTATTCCTCAGCATTAAATCTTATGACAAATAAAACATTAACCTCGACAAGTAATTATTGAATAAGCTTACTTACTATGAAACTACCTCAAAATAAGTATACAACCTGCAAAGTTAGAACATTGTATTAAGTTTTTAAAATCTGGTGCCAGATTAAATAAAATTCAGCAGAAACTTTAAATCCAAATATTGCCAAAAGAATCTATTTAAAAAGCAATATATTTTTCCAGAACATTGGCATAAACATGTCATTCATACTCCTATGTAAAGAGAAGAAATTTAAGCATGATTTTATTTTAAAAATTCATTTTCAAATAAAAATAAAAACTGTCATAATTTGGAGCCAGATAGACCTGGATTCAAAGTCTGATTCTGTAACTTCTTAGCTGTATAACCTTGTGTAAGTGGCTTAATTGTTCTATACCTCTAATTCTTTATTTATAAAATTTGTAAAATTTGTAAAATAAGGAAAATAACTGCTATCCCCTAGGATTGTAAAGATTAATGATAATGTAAATAAAACACATAGGACAGTACCAGGACCATAGTAGGTACTCAATAAACAGTGGATGTGGTGCTAATAGTTACAGTAGTAAATGCCATTGTTGCTGAAATTATGAATAAAAATATGAATTTTTACCACCTATGTGAAAAGTTGGGAAATAGCATATTAAACCTTGACATTTCTAATTCACAGGTCTCTGGCCGATTCTTACAAAGGTCTTTCCTCCATATTTGTGTCTCTCCAATGAATCTTTACATTTTTTAAGTTGAGAACACACAAGAGCTGTGCACAGGCAAGACAAATGCTGTGTAAACAAGCCATTGTTCAGCCGCAGCCACCCAATTCTACTCTTCACCTGGTCTCCCGACTCTCTCTGGAGCTGCCCCTGACACCTTTCTCCAGCCCTGACTTCTACCCCAATCCACCTACATGTTTCTTCACTTCACAGCTCAAGCTCAGAGCCACCAGGCCTGGAAGACGCCAGGACAGGCAGGCATGGCCAGATAGAAGAGGTCACCTGGTTCCAGAAGAGGAGCAAGGTGGCTGGACCAAGAGTGCCCCAGAGACGAGTCCATGCCCTGGCAGAGCAGTTGCCCTGCTCCCCCTCAGTTGGGCCTCAGCACACACAATCACTATTTATGGCCTCATGACTCACACATAAGGCAGTCATCTTTTAGGAAAGGAAACCAAAATTTGGAAATGAAACTAAGTGGCAAGGCAGCCAAGGCAGCCCGGAAACAGGGAAGAGAGGCAAGAGACGTAGGCTCACAGCCAGAGACCAGAGAACGTGGTGCAGAGGGCTGTGTCTAAAACGAGGATCAAAATTCCTAAGTGCTGGAAAGGAAATTTTGACATGGAAAACACGAAATAGTTTTCTGATGGCGACGCAAATTTATGAATGGACTCTCCCAGCTTTGCTACATCTTCTTCCAGCTTTGTCCATTTACTGAACGTTTCTCCTGTCATTTCTTTTCCATTTCGTGTCCACCATATCCTCACCTTATTTTCTCCTGGTCTCTGCTTTCCTGCAAGAAGAATTCTGATGCACATTCAACTTTCCCAGAAACAGACTATCATTTATATATAGAGAGAGAGAGAGAAAGAGAGAAATATAAATACGTTTATCATGGATTGAAGACCAAAATAATCCATGGATACCTTCTACTTGGGGATAGGTTGGGATGGAAATTAAAAATAGAGTGAATTCATCTTATTTATTTATATATCAACTCATTCACTTATTCAAAAATACCTTTTGACTGCTATGAATTAAGTATTGTTCTTAGAGACGGCATGGGGTTGAGTAGGCAGGAGAGACAAACAAGGTCCCTGTCCTCGTGGAGCCTACGTTCTACCAAGGGGAGAAAAGACAGATAATAAACACGATGATTGCAGACAATGGTGAGTGCAATAAAAGAAATAAACATGGTAGGTACCATGATGTCACCTAGGACTGTTTAGGGTGAGAGGTACTTTAGCCACATAATATTCATCACCGCTTTCACCACCATTAATCTTTTTGGAGAAGGACATCTGATAGTCTCACAGTACCATGTAAGTGGTTATGCAAATACATCTTCAAGGTAAGCTTCCTAGCCAAAAGTTCCTAGCACCTCCTACCATCACACACTCTCACCCAGATTACTGCCTCTCAACCACTCTTCTATAAAAGTTCTGGAGCCATTGCAGGGTATTTAATGGAAAATAATTTGCTATTCTAGTTAGGATGGTTCATACAGCCTCTCTTAGGAAATGACAACTGAGCTAAAAGAGGAGGAGCATGTGCAAAAGCCCTGAGGCATAAAGAATATATAGTGAACTCAGACTAGAAAGAAGATCAGTGTTGCTGGTGGAGGGGCAGCTGTAAAAGGCCAAGTGAGATAGTCAGAGGCCAGACGGATTCTGGCCTGAGCCAGAAGGGTCTGAATGGAAGAGTCATAATAAGCAGGAGACTGACACTATTTGATTTCTGATTTAACTCAGAATGGAAGGCAAAAATGGAAGCAAGAAGATCTCTCAGCAAGCTGTCACAGTAGCTCAGGAGAAGACCATAATTTGGACCAGGATGGCAGCTTTGGTAAGAAAGATAAATGGACAAGTGAAGTATATTTTGGAGACAGAACAGGCAGGACTTGCTAACTAGCGGCAAGAAGGCAAAAGAATGGGAGGAATAAAGAATGACTCCTAGATGTAGGCATAAACAGTCAGATAGATTGTGGCCCATTCACTGAGATCAAGATGCCTGGGAAAGGAACTGGATTGAAAAAATTGGAGGACAATCAAGAATCATTTGACATGCTTAGTTTGCAACATCTATTAGTGATTTCAAGTCTACAGTAAGGGGAGAGATCAGGACTGAAAATATATATTTGGGAATTAACCACAAAGAGATGGGGAATAAAAGTAGGGTTAGGGGTGCTTGCAAAAAAAATTTTTTTTTTTTTTGAGACAGAGTCTCACTCTGTTTCCTGGGCTAGAGTGCCGTGGTGTCACAGCAACCTCAAACTCCTGGGCTCAAGCGATCCTCCTGCCTCAGCCTCCCGAGCAGCTGGGACTACAGGCATGCACCACCATGCCCAGCTAATTTTTTTTTCTATATATTTTTAGTCGTCTAGCCAATTTCTTCCTGTTTTTTTAGTAGAGACAGGGTCTCGCTCTTGCTCAGGCTGGTCTCGAACTCCTGAGCTCAAATGATCCACCCGCCTCAGCCTCCCAGAGTGCTAGGATTACAGGCATGAGCCACCACGCCCGGCCAGAAATTTTTAAGAGTAAAACTTTTCAAAACCAAAGATCCAAAGATGAATGAGTATAATCTATCTGTTATAAATGGAATGTTCATGTCACCCCAAAATTCATATGTTGGAATCCTAACTCCCAATGTGATGGAATTAGAAGATGGAACCTTCATAAAGGGGATTAGTACCCTTATAAAGAGGACCCCAGAGGGCTCTCTCCCTCTTTTCAGCATGTGAGGATACAAGAAGAAGTAGGCAGTCTGCAACCCAGAAGGTCCTCACCAGAACCCAATTATGCTGGTACCTTGATCTCAGACTTCTGGTCTCCAGAAATGTAAGAAATAAATTTCTGTTGTTGATAAGTCACCAAGTGTATGGTATTTTGTCATAGCAGCCCAAACTGACTAAGATACCATCATAAAGAAATAGTGCTTTATGCACAAAGATGTTTATTGCAGTATTATAGCATCAAATAAATGGGAAAACACTAAATGTCTATTGGGAGCAGTTGAATACTTTGTCATGATGAAATATTATTCGATAATTAAATGTCTAAAAGACAAATATTTAAGGTGATGAATATCCCAAGTGCACTGATTTGATCTTTACAAATTATATGAATGCATTAAATTATCACATGTACCCCAAAACTATGTACTAGATTTATGCATCAATTAAAAAAAAGTTTTTACTAAGACTTCTTGATAGGAAAGGGATATGTTTATATTATAATTTTAAATGATAAAAACACTCTATAGAAAAACACTGTAAACTTGTCTAAATAGCATGATAACAACTATATAAAAATGTGCACAAGAAAAGACAGGAGGAAATACATAAAAGGTTAATCATAGTCATTCCTTTTTTTTTTTTCAGTCTTCTTTATGTTTTCTACAATTCCCATTCTATTAATCAGCTTAGGCTAGGCTGATGCTGAGGTGACAAACAACCCTAAATATCTCAATGGCTTAACACATAAAATTTATTTCTCACATAAAGTTCACTGTAAGTCAGGTGTGGTAGATAATGTAAAAGATAGCCATTATCAATACTTTCCCTCCCTGTATCATATGCTACTCACTACATCAAGAACAGGAGTCTAGTTTCCCCCCCACCTTTGAACCCATACTGGCCTTGGTGACTTGCCTTGATCTGTAGAACATGGCAGCAGTGAAGCTCCAAGACATCCAAGGATAGGTCACAAGAAACCTTTCAAATTTCTCCTTGGCCTCTTGGACCCAAGAGTAAGTACACTCTTGGGATGCTTCCAGTGGGAACTCAGGACCCATCAGTGAGAATTTCAAGCCACATAGGTGCTCCAGTTGATAGCTCCAGAACACCCAGTCAAGGGCCAGCATCAATTCCAGTCAGATGAGTAAGGCATATTGGACATCCAGCTCAGATGAGTTGCTAGGTGACTGCAGCCCCTGTAAAAAACCAACTGCAACCAATGAGAGACCCTAGCAAGAACTACCCAACTGAACTCAATCAGCCAACACAGAACCAGAAGAGATAATAATAAATTGCTGCATTAAGCCAGTAAGTTTAGGGTGGTTTGACACACAGAGATCGATAACCAGAACATCTGATGACTCTCCAAGGCATCTGACACCCATGCAGTGACTCAGTGATCCAGGCTGCTTTGTTCTTATGGCTCCACCATCACTCTGAAGAAGGGAGAACTGAAAGTTTGTGTAGGACTTTTTGCTGCCTCAGCCCAGAAGAGACATACATCATTTTTGCTCATAGCCTAGTTATATGGCTTACCTAACTTCAAGGCAAGCTAGGAGGTGTAATCTTCCTGCACACGTGCACCCAAAAAGGAGAAAAAATGATAGACTGGCAAGCACTGGTAATGTCTACCATGCCTGTGCATTACTTTCACTTTCTAATTGTGAAATATTTCATACACAACAAAAAGTACAATGCCTAAAATAATAGGCACTTATCTACTCACTATCTAGACTTCTAACTTTCATAACAACACAAAAAAAGCTCTATTTGTAAAAAGATCAATGGATATTAAATGCACCCGCAGAGATTTCTGTGGATGTTGGGTGATAATTGCTGATTAAAATCCTTCAAAGGATGTCAAATTCAGACTCCGTAAAGTCCTCCACTGTCACTCACTTCTTAGCCCATCTTCCTGGATAGCTATAATTTTCCTACCAATACGCTTAGTAGAGGGTGCTGGTAAATTTTGCCTCCTTGCATCCATTTACTCTTCCTTTGGTAAAACGATCTCCCAATTTTCCTTTCCATAACAATTTCTACCCCACTCTCAGCCAGACAGTTCGGGTGGGATTAACTATCCCTCAGCTCAACAATGATGAGCTGGTCTATGTCCAGCAGGGTACCCCATGCTCCTGGATACGGTCTTTGTTCCAATCAGAATGAAGCCCAGGAATTTATCTGACAACTGAGGGAAGAGAGTTTCTCTCTCCTGCTGATATGAACAAAACCATATAACTCCAGGACCATTGGTATCTATTTCGGGACCATGAAGGAAGTCTGCCCTGGGATGCAGTTCATCGAGTGGAAGCCAGAACAGGGAGAGGAAAAGAAACAAGATGCTTGATACCATCAAGACTTATCTGGAGCCTGAACCACTCCTGGACTTTTTTAGGGGAGACAATGAATTCTGTCTACTGTTTAAATCAGTGTAAGTTGGGTTTTCTCTTGATTTCAACCAAAAGCCTCTTAATAAATAGTACCAACACAATGATCCAGCCACACTGAGTCACTTGCAGTTCTCTTGAACATATGTGCTTTTACTTTAAAATATGGCTAACCTGAACCTAAAATGTAGTGAGCACAGTCACCACAAAAAGTATGCTCTGGGCTCTATCATCATGGCTGAAGCACAAAACCACCATCTGCAGCATCTAGGATAAAGTTTAAAAGCTGAGAATATTCCAGATTTCCAGCTGTTGAGGAGTGCCATTCTTTAAGCATTGACTTGTAGACATTTGTCACTTTAGGGCATCTGCCGGGACAAATGGGAAGCTCTCACATGCTGAGATCCAAGCTTCTCTCAAAACTATCTACACAGGAGTCAGGATGAGAGCAGCTGGGGATAAACTGAGCAGTGCAAAGACCCTCATCTGGAGCCGTGCAGCTCATGCCTATAAACTATTTGGACAGAAAGCCCCTGTTGAGTCAAAGTTATGCCTCTAACTTCCCGATGTGCTTGTTTCAATGGAGAAGTGTGTGTTCCTCTGAGTAGGTGCAACACACCTCCAAGCAGTGTGACTGAGTCAACTGGAGAGAGTTTCAAAGATAACAAAAAGAGAGGAAATGAAGAAATAGTTTTTGATCAGAGGAGCAAGATTCTTCCTTCCCCTCTTATAATTCTCTCATCTTCTCAACACATTTGAATAGCTAGAGAAGCCTCCAAGAAATGATAATATAACAACATTTAAAAGTTGCCAAGGCATACCTTCCAGAAACAGTGTAGTGAATGAAACATGTTGTTTGTATTAATAGTTATCTCAGCCATACAAATTCATCTTTTCTTTGTTCATTATAATTGTTTCCCTTTGTCCTTCCTAAAGAAGGCCTTGCATCCCTCTTGGTGCTGACACACAGTGAGGTGTTCAAGACAAACTGTGTAGACTTTCAGCAGCAATGCCATCATTTAAACATAAAAAAAATTTTTGAAGAGTTGGCAAGTTGGGCACACAATGTGACAGGCCCTTCAAACGCGAGTCTATCTTTATGTACACTTTTGTTTATTGTCAATCTCCAGAGAGCATTGACACTAGATTATTTGTCATTTCAGATCTAAATTGAAGCATTAGTATCAAAGTCAGTTCTATAAATCTCTGTGAAATATTAAAGAAAACCATATCTGCCTTTTTTGTTGTTGTTGCTATTTTGATCTCACAGGAAAAAAATAGTAGGAAAAGGAAAGAACGCAATTATCACCTGTATACACTGAATGAAAGAACAAGATTATAGAACAGTGGTAGAAAATATATACAGAAAGTGAGATGACTCATAAGGACAGTCACTGAAATAGCTCAACTTTTGTATACGGTGTACAGATCTGCCAACAACTAACTAATGTAATAGAATAACGAATCGTTTGAGACTAGCGCTATTTAAAAGTTCCTGTAAAGTACATCTACACATGCAGTCCCTGAAAATGCCTCTGACTTTCGGCAAAGACCGCTAATGGCATATGGGGGGAAAACATAAGGAAGTCACCTTCTGGTAAATTCCATGGCACCAGCTGCTCTTGCTTTCCTGAGGCCTCCCTCACTTTCTCCCCCACCTGTATTCAGTGGTTAAACCCCAGGGGCAGCGCCTCTGGCTGAGGCTGAGGCAGGCACTCTGGTTCACCTGCCTGGTGCAAGCCTCGGGCTTGCACCGGGGCCCTTCCCTCTTTAAAGCCAGCACCAACCCATCCTCTCTCTGGCTTCACTTCTCCCCTCCAAGGCTGGAGATGCAAGTTTGCTTGTTTATTTATTTATTTTTATCTGGCATTAGTATATTCTGATTTTTTAATTTATGTATTTATTTATTTCAGAATATTAACGGGAGGGCACAAATGTTTAGGTTACACATATTGCCTTTGCTCAGCACGAGTCAGAGCTACTAGCGTGCCCATCGGCCAGACCGTGCGCACTGCACCCAATAGGTGTGTATAGACCCATCCGGCTTCTCCCCACTCCCGCCTGCAGGTTTGCTTGCTTAATCCACTCTTTGCTCCGCCCTGACAAAAGCTCTCTGTCCCTTCCGGCTAAGGCTTCATGCAGATCAGGGAAGCAGGCAATGACAGGAGGCCTCAGAGCTCAAGAAATCCTACCGAGTTCTCACCTTACCGGACGTGGCTACCCATCCCGACTCCCTGCACGTCCCTGACCCTCGGACTCTGTATGCTCTACACGGGAGCTCCCCCTCCTTCAGCCACACCCCTGCCCGCTGATGCCGACCTGAGACCTCCCCCCAGGCACTTAAGCCTGCAATTTCAGTGGGATCTGAATGACAGTCAACTAGTACCCCCAATGGCACTATTTTTGTGACACAAATAATTTAATATTTGAGGGCCCCAGAACGGATAACACTTCTTTCTAAGTACTCCACAGAGAAATAATTCTCTCCAGGCATTTCCTCACACACCCCACCCACCACAGAGCACAGAGATACAGTCAGGCCACCAGGTTTCCAGCCCTCTCTTGCACGTGCCTGCTACCTGTGCATCCTCCGGCACATCAGGGAACCCCTCTTAAGCCTCCATTCCTCCCCCTAGGGCTGTGGTGAAGTCTCAAAGAGACAGTCCACTTAGCGCAGATCCCAGTACACAGTAGTAGTTAACCTCAGGAGTCTTACCGACACCTGGTTGCCAGGATCCAGCACCCAAGGGACAACACCTGGCTCGGCAGGGGGCCGCCTGGACTTTGCTCTGTGGCTGCTGCCGGCGTCCATTCGAATTGGCCAGCACCCGAGCCGTCCTGGTTGCTAAACATTTTTTTATCTTAATGCTGTTTGTACTGCGTGTGCTAAAAGCAAAGCCACACAGAAAAATGTATACTAATGGGTTATCAAAGCACAGGAGAGGAGAGACAGGAATCGCAGCAGGAGCAAGATGGGATGGGAGGAAGCAGGATGGCAGGGCGTCTTTTGTCTGCACCCTGGTGGGCAGACAGGAACTTCATGGCTCACCGCAGGACAGAGAAGTGTACAGAAGATCGTTGTATCAGTTTCCTGTGGATGCCAAGAAGGGATTACCACAAACTGAGGGGGTTAAAAGCAACAGAAATTTAGAGGCCAGAAGGTCCCAGCTCCCTCCCAAGGCTCTGAGAAAGAATCCTTCCTTCCCTTTTCCGGCTTCTGGTGGCCGTAGGAATTCACTGGCTTGTGTCAGCATTAACTCTAGTCTCTGCCTCGGTCTTCATGTGGCCACCCTCTATGTGTCTCTGTGCCTCAAATCCCCTTCAACCTGTCTCTTATAAAGACACTTGTCACTGGATTTGTCACCCTAAATCCATGATGACCTTCTCTTGAGATCCTTAATGTCATTACATCTGGAAAGATACACTTTTCCAAGTAAAGTCACAGTCACGAGTTCTGGAGGTTCAGACTTGGACGTATATTTCTGGAGGCCAGTATTCAACCAACTGCAATTACAAAAGCAGATGCCTTTGCTCACAGAGGGCACTCAAACATTGTGGCTGACGCATGACTACCTCGCACTCGATGATTTTCAGAAGACTATAATCCTATAACATTGAAGAGTACAACATGGTGGCCTTGGCATTACCCAGAAACATTCCTCAACACCATTCTGATGCTCTGGTTCTAGAGTAGAATTAATTATTTTCTTTTCTGTTCCAGCTTGTAATCACGGGCATTCCTTGGTTCATGGCCCCATATCACTCCAAACTCTTCTTCTGTCATCATACCTACCATTCTGACCTTGGCCCTCCTATCTCCCTCTCCTAAGGACCCTTGAGATGACATCGGTCCCACCCAAGTAATCCAGGATAATCTCCCCACTGCAAGATCCTTAACTCACATCAGCAAAACCCCTTTGGTCATGTAAAATAACATAATCAGGTTCCAGGGATTGGAATATGGATTTCTTTGCAGGGAGCATTATTCTGTTCACCATAATTGGGAACTTGGATTTCATCCTAACAGCAGTAGGGGTCAATGGAGGGTTTTAAGCAGGATGGGGTCTGGGGGCAGAACCTACAAAATCAAGATGCAAAAGCAAGAGAAGAATCCCACTGGACAGCAGGGACAAAAGGCTTAGCCATGGCTCAAGGACTTAAGAGTGAACATAGAAGCACCCTATACAGTATTTTATATATGGTCATGTGTAGGATAACTGGTAAATGATATGTTTTCATTCTTTCATAGTCTAGGCTTGGTGTTTCTCAGTTAATCCTTTGAGGTTTTTATGAAGCTCTGAGTTCCAGGACCCTTTTGGTTGTTATTAGAGGTGGACAGCTGGACACAGAGGATCCCAGATGACTGTTTTGGTCAAGAGCCTTGTGCCCACAATGAGCAGGCAGGGGTACGTGTGCCTGGTGGGATGCTGCTGTGGCAAGCACATTCCCCTAACACCTTACCAAAGCACTGCCTACAACGGCAAGATACTGGAGCCAACTCAAGCATAAGCAATGGCTGAACATCAATAGGAAGGAATGTCATAAAACTGTTATAGATCCAAGAATGTGCACTATGTGGATTCCTGGAAATGCTTTATTAACACCAAATGAAAAGAGTGCACAGAATTTCTCCTACTGATTACACATGTATTTAAAAGATGTGTAAGTTAGTAAAGATTTGAATAGAGTTTCAAGTTTTCACCAATGTTTGTGAAGTTTATTGCAACATGTGTCTGTGCTTCTGGCAACAGCTCCCCGCCTCTGATCTTGCACAGAGTTGCTGGGAATTTGCCTGGAATGCCCTGCAGCGATTCCTTTTGGCTTGCCTCTTCCTGCTTTTGTCTTCACTGGTCTTCTGATACCATTCCTTCTTCTTTCAGTTCTCTGTACCTACCTCAATGCTATCTCATTTGGATGACCTGTTAGGATAAAAGTCTTGAGTTCCTGGACTACCCCCACCCAGTCAGGGAGTCTTGGCTCCCTCTTGTAACTGTGGGTAAGAACCTCAGGCTTCCCGCCCAGGCCTCTCTGAGCTAACCACACCAGCCCATCAGGCCTCACCTCCAAGTAGAGGATCAAAGAGATGAGATAATAATTCCTTTCCAGAAATGCATTGCCTGAAGAAGTTACAAGTTATTTACTTATCAATCAGCATAGGAAAAACTGTATTCAGCTAGAAATTTTCCATAGTAACAGAAATCTTAGCACTGACACTGATTTTTGAGATCCAGAAAGGACATTATCCAATGACACCTTGATGGACAAAAAATAAAAAATAAAAAAATACAAGTAAAAGCCAAAATGTCCTTCGGGAGACTGGAAGACAACATGGTTCTGATATCTAATTATCCATTATAGCAAACCACACAGTTACAAGGAAGGCAGAATAACAGTAACTTAAAGACTTAAAAGGGCAGCCTCTGGACCCAGATTCTCTGGGCTCAAACCCCAGCTCTGCCACTTACTGGCTGCTGTTCTTGGATCAGTAGCTTAACTGCTCTTTATCTTAGTTTCTACACCTGCACAATCAAGATAATAATAGTAAGTACCTTATTGGGTTCATTCGAAGATCATAGAAAGCGCTCACAACAGTGCCTGGAACAAAGAAGCCCTCAATGTGTGTTAGGTACTATTATTTTTATTGAAATTGTCCAACACTGTACATCCCTGATATCTGAAACTGCTTTGCTAGCCCATCTGGCCTCTTAAGTAAGTGGCACTCTTGAGCCATACCTTACAGAGGAATGAAATTGTTCCTGTTCTGTCCGAGGCACAGTTTGTTGGTTAGGCAAGATGCTAATGAGATCACAACTGTAGAATTTAATACATTTATTTTGTTCTAGGACCCCAAACTGAAGTCTTTGCTTCTTCAACCATCTCTTAGGCATATGCCACTGGTCCTAAGGACACCTGGTCACAATTATCGGCCATTATTGGACTAAGAGTACCATATTGGAGAAATTGCCACAGCTCCGTGGATAATATGATAGGTCATTGTAATCCCTTTCCTAAATTGATAAGAATGCATTTTACCACAATCCAGGAGATTGGATTAAGGCAATTCAAAGATGACAAAAGGAGAAGAATACTTATAAGAACATACTGATACTTTCCTGGGGGTCTAATGGTTAAGAAAAAAAAATCATACTGATAAACAACTCCAAATTGTATAGAAGTGTAGCAAAATATTCCAAAAAAGGGACAGAAACAGACTCACCTGCATAATCTTAGATAAGTCACCTTCACTTCACCAATCTGAGTTTCAGTTTCCATATCAGTAAAATGGTGAGTGAGGTGATTAGGTATAAGTGGGTATAGTGGGGACTGCAGCAAACAAGTTCTATTTGAAATTGACAGTCATTAGTCATCTCTAACTGATTATTTCCATGTGAGAATGAAATAAATATATTTCCAGTTTACAAGTGAGAAAACAGAGTCATTGGTTGAGCAAGATCTGGCCCCACACTCTCTGTTGCTAACAACCACCAGTATAGCAGATTTTTGCCTGCCAATCAGCCATTCCTCCTTTTTCAGGTATTGGCGGCTTGATTCCCCTTGAGATTTTCTCTGTACATTTGATAGGGGTAAGATTGACTCACTTCTACCTCCAGGGGTAAGACATGTCAGGGCTGGTTAATCAGAGAAATCAGAGCAACGAAGCCACCTGAACACTATGATTGACTCAGGAATAAACATGTGACACAAGCTTGGTATACCATAGTCAATTAAACTTAATCTACTACAATCTGGTGCCACATTGGGGGAAAGAAGTGCTCTCTTCCTAGTGGGGTCCCTGAAATGAAGGGCTAAAACCTGGAGCTGCTGACCACTGTCTTGTTACCATAAGGAGCATGTCTGTAGAGCCTACGGAGAGGAAAAGAATGCAAACGTGGTGTGCCAGCTATCACTTTATTACCTCTCAGCTTGAAATTCACCCTTTATTGCTTGCTCAACAAAAATCTAGCTGGGCCCATAAATATTTCTTGTTTACTGGCTGTCATGATGTTAAACTTAGTCAGTAGAGGGCGCTGGAGAGACACTGCAGAAGATAAGGGTTTTGCTTCCTGGTTCCAGTGTGTTCATTGGGAGAAAGTGCTGCTTCTCCAGCATCTAGCTCTTGCAAGCTGATAACTTCTCTAGCACCTGGCTCCCTCAGTGCCAGCAGCTTACCCAGTTACCTCCCTCAGATACCTTCAGTGAGACACCTCCCCATGAGTGGCTTTCCCCAGCATCCTAGGAGACAAATTTCCAGCAAGTTTCCAGGGAGTAGAATTTCAGCAACTTCTACTCATACTACATTACAGCAATTTCTCTGTCAATCAGTGAAACACAGCTGTACTCTCTCCAACAAGTTCTGGATCTCAACCAGGGGTGGGGAGGCTGGAAGTGGCAGGTTCTTCTTTAGGTATTCTATCTCAGCCCTAGGGAGAGTAGTGCTCCTTGAATCTGCTATTCTTGCATTTACATTTCTCCTTACTCCTTACTAGCCAATCCATTGTTACGCCAATCCTCGACATAGTTAATAATTCTTAAGATTAAACTTTTCCTCTTCAAACGATCATGTGGCTTCTCTCTCCTGATGGAACTCTGAATGACACAGATGGCAAGTGAGACCAGGCCCTGATGGCACTGGATGAGCCTGGATCTAGCTGGGTCAGAAGCCTCCTCTTCCTCTGGACTTTTCAGTTACATGAACCAATACTTTTTTTTCTTTCCTTGAGCCATTTTGGAGTTTGGTTTTCTGCCTCTGTTAAATTAAAGAATCCTGATTACATAAGCCACAAAAGGAGAATGTACAATTAAGGGGACAAAAAATGTTTATCCAGGAAGAGTCATCTCCTTAGGAGACAGTAGAACTATGTGAAAGAAGAATTTGAATGTTACAGTGAACTTGAATTATATGACTGTGATATAATTTGTCATATGATGATCAAATTAGGACCAATGGATGGAAGTTACAGAGAGACAGTTCATTGTGACAGCATGAGGAAGAACCTTCCAGCAATTCAGTGTTCAAAAATGGGATGAACTGCCTTGCCCAATTGTGAGTGCCCTGACCTTGGGAGTGTTGTGAGATAAGGGATGACGGCCACTGTCAGGTATCAGGTACCCTATGGAGGAGATTATTGCCTTGGGTGGGAATTGCAACTAAGTGACCTATAAAGTCCCTTCCAAATCTAAGATTCTACTATTAAATCTAATAGTAAATTCCTTAGCCCCAGTATCGGATGGTCCCAGTTAAGAGAAAAGCAGACAAGAGCAACATTGTGCATTATGTGAACCACTTGGGAACTTTAGGTACTGATAGATATAATCATCAGATGCAAAGAAAATGGACTGAGTCACCAGACAGGGGTATTGTAATAAACACTACTTTGCCCTGTTAAGAACACAATGTTATTGCATGAAAAGCAGGAAAGCAATTACTGTAAATATAATCATTCTAAAAATAAGCATATTAAACACTTGGTTTTAATTTGGCTCAAGTATATTTACCTGACTCAGACCTAGATTGCTTAAATAAGTAGGTAAATGAAAAGTGTTCCAAGATCTGCTTAACCCAAGATACAGAACATTAAGCTGGGAGGCAGCCAACACGGATTCTATTCCTGCTTTTTATAGTGACCTTGGGGCAAGGGAGGTGGGGAGGAAAGAAAGCAAAAGATCTTGATTTTGCTGAGCTTTGGTTTGTTCAATTAAAAGAATAAACAGAGCAACAGTCACACCTACAACAAAAGTATGTGAAAGTTAAACAGGAAATACCTATGAAAATAGAAAACAATGTATTAGTCTATAGACACGATAGATATTTTGAGTCAGAATTTTTTTATGCAAGGGTTTCTGGATATAAATTATACTGAAAGCTGCATCATTTAGCCAATATTTCCCAACATTTTCTAAATTAATATAACTTCTAAAGATGTCCAATCCAAAACTATCTAGTTCTGGTATACAAGATAAATTGGGTTTAACATAAACAAACATAGAAAGTGAAACTAAAACCTATAGAAAATCAGTAAAGCAGTGTATTCAAAGGCACAATATATTCAGGAAGTCAGAGGCAACTTTGCATCTGACATTATATGGAGGAGTCCTCTAGACCAAACATTTCAGCAAATCAGATCATTTTCTTTTCACTATCAATAATAGTTTTCCTTTTCTTTAAGAGGAAAAAAATCCAGCCACAGCTCCATCACAGTTTTTGCAGAGCAGAACTTGCTTTCAAGTTAAATTATTTGCTTTGTCTTCTATTTACTATTGTTCTATTTATTTTTTCATGCACACAGCATCCTGAGGAGGAAATCATTTTTAAAACATAATTCTTACAGATATCCTCATTTCAGGAACATTTTGTGATTGTCCATTTATTCCTTACACAAAGTGAACTAAGGCAGGAATTGATTAGGAGACAAAAAGGTAGGAAGAGCCCCTGGATTGAAACTACAATTTGGCTTCCCTAATCAGTTTAAATCCATTTCTGGGTGAGATAGACATCCATGTTCGACTCACCCCAATCCTCACATATGATTTAGGGGTCATTATCTGCAGCCCAGGCCAATGCAAAAGGGCCTAGACACGTCTACAGATGTTCTCCTAAAGCCTGGGGCAATGAACAGGGCACCAGAGTAAGCATTTAGAGGCTAAACTTCTGCTAATGGAAGATTAATTATTTTATAGGCACTTACAGATGGTCTATTACAGGAAACACTTTAAAGATGAGACAATAGAAATGGAGTAGTTAGGAATGAGGAGAACTGAACTTCAGGATCTCTTTGTGCCTCAGCAAGCCCCAGTGAAATGAGGCTCGTGCTCTGTAACCAGGAGCCAAGAGACAGAAAAGGTGGAACATTCGAAAATCTGGTCTCCAGAGGCTGTCGCTAGCAAGCTCTCTTCTGTTTAGGGAAAGAAGAGCACTAGGAAGGCACTCCTTGTATCAAACCTTTGCATGAACTATCAGCAGTTCTGGACAGACAGCAGAAATGGGGGTGGGCGGAGAAGGTGGAGGAAGGCACAGATGAGAGTAGACGTTTTTGTTGGCCAGGTGGATGCCCAGGAGAGCTGGTGGTCGCTGGCCCAGAAGAATACATTCTGAGAAGCTGGCTTTCAAGAAAAATTAATCTTTCCAGATTGGGATGTCCAGTGCTCTTGGCATCTCTCCACCAATTCTGAATGCTCAAGATGTAGCAGTAGACATTAATTTTGCTTATTTTGTTAAGAAAACTCACTTTTGGGAAGCAGAAGAGACTCCAGATCAAAACATCATCACTAAGACTAGAGTTGCTCTCACCTGAAACCCTTTATGAAAAGGAGCTATAGGAAATAAAGAATCTCCTCTCACCTTTTTAATGTAGAACAGAAACCCGAGACAAAAGGGCGCAAAACCAACCAGAAATCTCCCTCAAACACCTGCATGCCACCCTCTGCTGCAGCCCCGCCCTTGACTTCAGAAAATGAAGTAGACCTAGAGATCTCTCACTAGTGAAAGATGAGCCACCACCCAGGAGGAATTTGCAAGGCACTTCACAGTCAGTCATCAGACCGTAGATTCACCAGTGCTTTGCATCTTAGAGATTAGGTCTTGGAGAGTACGCCAACTTCTAAATGCTTAATTTTCAACAATATAGGCAGAAGATGGATTCTGTAAATGAATGACTGTGCACTATTCTACATCCGCTATTGTTGAACATTTATGTTGTTTCCAATTTTTTGCTTTTACCAATTAGGCCATTACCAATAAGGAAAGTATGTCCAATATTTCAAATTGAGATGTCTACATTTCATCTTTTGTTACTCATTCTTAGCTTCATTTCATTTGTAGTCAAGAAATGTGGCCTATACAATTCTCCATTTGGAAATGTGGGGCCTAGTGCGTCATATATTTTGGTAATTTCCCGTGGACACTTGAAAAGAAGGCCCATTCTCTCTAAGTTCATAATGCACTTTTATTTATTTATTTATTTATTTATTGAGACAGAGTCTCACTGTGTTGCTCGGGCTAGAGTGCCGTGGCGTCAGCCTAGCTCACAGCAATCTCAAACTCTTGGGCTCAAGTGATCCTTCTGCCTCAGCCTCCCGAGTAGCTGGGACTACAGGCATGTGCCACCATGCCTGGCTAATTTTTTCTATATATTTTTAGCTGTCCAATTAATTTCTTTCAACTTTTGGTAGAGACGGGGTCTCGCTCTTGCTCAGGCTGGTATCGAACTCCTGAGCTCAAACAATCCGCCCGCCTCAGCCTCCCAGAGTGCTAGGATTACAGGCGTGAGCCACTCCGCCCGGCCCTCCCATTCATTTTTGTCACTTGGGTTGTTTATAAAACTCTGCAGGTAGTTTTAGATGTGCACACGTGGAGTCAATGACTTGCCTCATGCATACAGGTGGTGTTGCAAGGTGGCTAAGAAACAGAACTTCTTTGCCTGGTATCCTGCAAAGGCTGATAATTTCTTCTAGGTCCTGACTGTGATGCCCACTCCCCAGCAGTATCCACCCTCCCCACCCTCCCCGCATCTCCGCTCAACCCATCCTCCCCCACGCCAAGTTTCCGAACCCACAGCCCACAGCTCCCAAACTTTCACACTCTTCTAAATAAAGGGAGCACTTCCATCCTGATTTGACTCCTTGTCAGCAATTAAAATATTTGTAAATTGGGCCAAGTATCAAAGACTCCTTAAAAGTGATTGCTAAAATTTGCTACACTTAAACAAATGCTTTGCAAGCTAAACTTAAAAACTGAAGAAGAAGCCAGGTTTTAGAAGTTGTTACTGTAATGAACAGAACACTCATTTTAAATTTTTTAAAAAAGCTAAATAACCTTTTTAGATACACAAGAAAACCCTTACATTGACTAAGGGGGAGGAGGGTGGGCATGAATTACACAGAATTTGGAAAGAAAGTAGGAGGAATTGAGGGCTGATTTAACAGCCTCAGGCCAGAGCCTGGGACAGTGTTGGTGGACTGACCTTCCTGGTCTCTGACTGCCCCTGCACTCTGCCCTGGGGCTCAAGGGTTAATTGCCTTTAGATTGCCACTTCGATAAGAGAAGGAGGCCACTGGGCACAAGGAGTGGCAGAAGATTACAGACTCAGATCCCTTCCCCCATTAGAATGACCTCATCCCACCCAACCCTCATGTCCTTCCTTCTCCAGCAGTACAAAAGTGACCATCTTCCCGGCCGGCTCCACCCTACGTCTCTGGGTGTGTCACGCCACCTGTTCTCATTCACCCCTGAAGCATCGTGTGCAAAGTAAACACAGAAGCCTGCACGTAACAGGGACAGAATCCTCTACAAACATGGGTCAGACTCAAACTTACGGAGTCCACGTCTTTTTCTTTTTTGTCTCCTCAGATGCCAACAGCAAACTCTGGAGAGGATCAATAGAAAGATGTGGAAAAGTTGGGTAGGGTGGCCAGAAAGGTGTAATTCAGTGAGGCAAGAAAAACGTGCACCCTCTGAAGGGAAGATGTGTAGCAGTCTTACCACCAGCTAACATTCACTGGACACTCACTGTGTGTTAAGAATTGTTTTAAGAACATTGCATGTATTATCTAAGCCTCACAACGGTTGGCCTAAGGAAAGAAACTGAGACAAAATTAATACAGAGAGTTTATCTGGACCAAGGTTGAGGACACACCCAGAACACACTTCCGTGTTGCCTTGAGGAGTGCTCCGTCCAGCCTCTGTTACAAGCCGGGTTTTTAAAGGCCAAAAGGGGACAAAGCGTGGGCTGCTACAAAGTTGTTTGACAGGAATTCTCATTGGTTTACAGAGTCCACATTGATTAGTGATTTGCTGTACCTTGTTGAACTAAAAGGTATGAGTTACGGTGTCCAGCCTGTGGTGTTTTATGTCTACTTGGCATTGGTTAGTCTAGAGTTCACATAGCAAGTAGCTTTAAGAGGTAATTAATGAAATCCTAGCACTTTGGGAGGCCGAGACAGGAGGATTGCTTGAGACCAGAAGTTTGAGACCAGCCTGGATAAGAGTGGGACCCCATCTCTAATAAAAATAGAAAAAATATCTGGGCATGGTGGCATGTGCCTGTGATCCCAGCTACTCGGGAGGCTGAGGCAGGAGGATTGCTTGAGACCAGGAGTTTGAGGTTGCTGTGAGCTAGGCTGACACAACTGCACTTTAGCCCTGGCAACAGAGCAAAACTCTATCTCAACAACAAAAAAATGGTAATTATTTAGCTCAAGGGGAGAGTGAGATGTGATTACTGTCACACGCTGTCACACTTCAGTGCCTCTCTGGGCCTGATAATTAAAGGGGACTTGCATTCATCAGATAAAATTTTTTTCTTTCTAAAGATATGTATCATCACCCTGATTTTGCTGATAAGGAAGCTGAGGCATAAAGTAGATTGTTCAAGGTCCCTAAACTAGTGGTGGGGTCAGAATACAAACCCACCAAGGCTGACTCTAGAACCCAATCTACCTCTGCCCTCCACCCCTGACACCCACTCCCAACTTCCTAAGGATTAGAAGAGCTGCCCAGTGAGAAGTATAAGGTGAGCACCATGGTTATGAATTTAGTTGGAATTAACTCAGCAAACTCAACATATGTTTCATATAATTCAGCTTCTTAGGGGCAAATGTGCTGAGAGACTGGATTTATTTTGGATACTACTTCTACAAATATAGGATGGATATAGGACTTCATTATTGACTTCAAAAGGCTTCGTGAGATATTAAATAGCTCTGGTAGCAATGGGGTCTGGCTTGGAAAAAATCAGTGTGGAATCAAAATGTGTCAAAGTGGAACTTGAAGTTAATCACATGCCAGATAATTTCATGCAGAGACAGAGGAAGACACAGGTGTGATTCAAAGCTCTGAGTGCAACGTGAAGTCGGGATCAGTCCCGAGGTAAATGAGTAAGGTGTAAATGTGAAAGGTGAGTGACATCTATTGTTTACAGTTAACATACAGTTGGGCAAATTGTCCCAGAGCATGACACTATAAAAAAGAGGTGGGCAGAGTTGTGCTTGCCTTAAAGGCATTAAGAAAGAGGAACAATTGAGTTATTTTCTTCTGCCTCAATAGACGCAGGGAGAAATTTTTAGGTGAAAAGAGAGTATTGTAAGAGACTGAGGTTTTCTGGAAGAGCTTCAGGGAGAAAATAAAGGAGATGGATTTCAGCTGTGGTGGGTTTTTGGCAAATGGAAAGATGACCCTCATAATATTAAACAATGAACAGAAGGGGAGGTAAGAAACAGCAGGGACAGGAAATGAAAGGACCATGGATCCACTTTGTCTCAAGCCTGTAGAGGAGGAAAAGAGGGGAGAGGACACCACCTGGAAGAGGTAACAAGGGACAGGTAAGGCAGGATAAAAGTAGGAGTTTCATCGTATGACGCTCAAGTCTCCGGGAAAGAAATTTGGAACCCAGAGCTAGAGGCAAGGATAGAACATGAGATAAAAGCAGCACCTGAGAAGTCGAAAACAAGAGAAGGCGAATTTGGAACATGAACTAAGGAATGAAGTAAACACAATCGTACAAATATTAACATTATCATACTTAAGTAGCGAGTGGGGCCAGGCTGCTTCAGTGGCCGAGGAATGCAAAACTGTAAAGATGGTCTTTGAGGAAGGAGAACCCTGATGTGATGCCACTTCCTGTGCACAGAGACAGCCGTGGGGCTCTCCCCACAATGGGTTGTTTGGGAAAGGGGGCACATTGGGTAGAACCAGATGAGATCTGGAATATTTAATAAGGGTTACCCACTCACAAATCAGAAGAGACACCTGCTCAGGCGCAGGGTCCTGGAAACCCCCAACCCCATTCCAGGCACCAAAAAGTGTGGGCAGGCATTTGGGGGAGGGGCTTGGAGGGGTGTGAGGTAGGAGACCCTCAGGGCAGCGGATATTTACCCAACCAGTAGAAAAGTACAATAAAACCCCATAATAGTATGATAAGTGGAATCTAATATTAAAACATAAAACGCAGGCCCCATTATTGTGAAAATGATATTTTTCAATTTGTTTGGGGTTTCCCAAAAAGCACTAGGGTAGAGAAACTTAGTCTGTACCCAGCTGACCCCACACTGAACTGAGCAAATGCAAATGATCACCAGGCAGTGAGTTCACGAGCTTGCCCAGGCTCAAGATAGGAATTTGGGCCCACTTGAAAGAGAGGTGCTCATGGCCTGTGGTAGCATTTCCAGCCTGCCTTAGGGATGGTTTCACTGGGTTTGAGGCAGTGAGTACCTGACACAACCAGACCAGTAACTTCTTGGAGAATTATTGCTTCTACCCGCTATGCACAGCTCTAAGAAAAGGTTGGAGATAATAAGCTGTAGAGGAGAAAATCCTATTTATGAAATGTGAAAAGTGAAAATATTGACAACTCCCCTTTTTTCTTTTATATACAGTTTATACTCTCTATATATTTCTTCTATATAGGGTAATACTGGATGAGAATTTCAAAGGAATCTTCAGAAAAGTCATTTGGCTGAAAGCAACCTAAAACTGACTTTTGAGGCCAAAACCTGAGATCTCTACATAAGAGTACAGGGTCTAAATCTCCAATATACATTTCAAAGAGGGGAATGGCTACAGGATCCAGAGATGAGACGCCCCGCACACCCAGCCTGAGGGGTTACAAAGTGTAGAAAACTGCCTACGGACGGGGTAGGTGTCTTT
Organism: Avahi laniger; assembly: GCA_963575035.1. Taxonomy (NCBI): domain Eukaryota; kingdom Metazoa; phylum Chordata; class Mammalia; order Primates; family Indriidae; genus Avahi; species Avahi laniger. The sequence continues at coordinate 22,935 of CAUYSK010016691.1, read as the reverse complement.
GGGGGTTGGGAAGGAGTAAAGTCAGGGTAGAAGGAAGCAGAATCTAGACAGGCGATGGGAAATGGAAGAACATTCAACTCTTGCACAACCTGGGAAAGGTAATGACTATGACCTTCTAGTTTCAGTTTCTAGAGGGAACCTGCAAAGAACCCAGAGTGGACAAGGGGCAGCCTCACATTAGGACCCCATCCAGTGGGCACACCTGTCCCTCACCAGCACTGTCAGGACTCTAGGGCGTGGCTCAGCACAGCCAGTGGGAGGCTGTCAGCCCAGGGGGCCGCCAGGACTCTGCAATCCTTGCAGCCCTGAGGTCAGTGGGCAGAGCCCCAAGCATGGTGGCAGCCACAGTGCATGCAGCTGGCTGTGGACCCCCTCCTGGTGGTGGAGAGCAGCTGGGCCAAGGCCCCAGGCCCAGCGTGGCATCTGCAGGGTTTGCTGCTCCTAGAGTGTTTCTGAGCTGCTCCTCCTCTGCTACTGGGAGACAGCCCAGCGGGGCAGGTGGAGGCTGAAGGTTCCCCAATTAGCTGGAGAAAGAGAGAGAACCCACTGCCTTGAGAAACAGTGGGTTTTGCAGTAACTGTGTATGTGCCACTCCCTGGCCCTGAATCAAATGTGCAAGAAAGACTGGAGGTTGTGAAATGTAACAGGGAAGACACTGCAGTTCTGTGGCGAGAGTGGAAATGAAGGTCTCCAAAGCCAGGTGATGGGTCAGCCTTACCCAGGACACTAGCAACTGTGTATTAGAACACAAAGAAATGAAAAATAAAATGATAAAATGAAGTAGAAGGACAGGAGAAAAAAGTTTGGATCTCTTTTCATGGTGGCACAGAATGGTGAGAAATATTTTTAAATGTCTCAAAATAAAAGCTCCTAAGGAAAGGAGGAAGCCAATGAAAGGTTTTACACTGCAAATAGATTTCTGGCTGCACAGAAGTTTAATGAAGGCATGGACCAAGGAAACGGGTAGAGCAATGAGTCAGCAGCCACCAAATACAAAAAAAAATTGCCACGGGGAAATGATGGGATGAGGCAAAAGCCCGGGAAATGTAAGGGGGAACTTCAGTCATGAAGAATCAAGGTCTTACTCCAAGAAAGAAAAAAGTTCAAAGAATTACAGATATGGCCATAGAAAATCTTTGGATAGTAGAAAAGTGGGATACCTTTAAATGTATAAGAAGCGACCAGAAAAAGGAAAAAAAATTATAGGAAGGACAAAAGGGAAGATGGAAGTGTAGATAGCTGTATCTGACCCCAAGTAACTCCCACAAACTGTAAGTGGTGCACCCAGTGATGGCTCACCCCTCCCCCGAGAGATGGCGCCACCACCCCTACACCCCTGGACTCCCTTTAGGGACTTTAGGGTGTATTGACCTGATGGCCATGAGAAAGGGCACTCCAGAGGACAAGAGGAAAGGAGGGAAGCATCTTTTGTCAGGTTTGGCTTCCCACAAAAGGATTAGGAGGAGGGTTTAAGGGAAGGGGCCGTTTCTGGATGGGTTGCTCTTTCCGAGAACAGGATTAGGAGAAGCAGCGATTGACTGGGGATTGGGTGCTGTCATGAGAGCAGTGGGGCTAAGCAATGGGGCGTCCATGGTAACAAACGAAAACAGCAAAGTGGATTTAGGGGTGTCATTGGTACGAATCAGTAATTATGATTACGGTTACTATTATGAGGGTTATTCTGTTAACTTTGTATCTGGCTTTACCTGTCTCTGCCTCTTAGCCTGATTAAAGGTAGGGCTCCTTTCTTCTTTCTCAGTTTGAGCTGATTTTTATATTTTCGGTCCCCATCTGGTTTTTCTCTTTCAGTCTCATGTTTTGGACAAAGGTAGATGGACATTATTCTGTGAAATCTAGATTTTCAGAACTATAGGCAGTTCAGAGGTCAGAGCCTAGAGCTGGATGTAAGGAAGCTTGTAGTTCCTGCTGTATAAACTGTGGCTCGTGGGACAGGAAAATGGCCACACATTAGTATTTAGGACTCTGGAGGTCACACATCTGAATACCACAAGGCGGACAAATACTAGGAGAATAGATTATGATCAGGGTTTGTAGTTCATTTCTAAACCAAGACACAAGTTCACTCAAATTATACCAAGAGAACAAGTACCATCCCCGATCTGTAGAACCTGCAGATCCAGATATGGGCATTTTAGGCGAATTACCTACTCTGATTTCCATGGCAGTTTCTCGAATCTTTTTAGTAATGTTAAAGAGTCTTGAGAGGTCTGTGGAAATGCAAATATAGCATTCTTTTAAGGTGGCATATGTTCTACCTTGAGAGGCCTCTATGGTATCAAGAATGGTTCTATTCCCAAACACCACCTGTCTGACTTTATGAATCTCCTAGCTGAGGTTTCTATGACCATGGTGACATTGGCAGGCTCTACTGCTATTCTCTGAACCATGTTCTCATTCTTTAGGCCTTTAGTAAAACATAGAATGAAGAGGCATGGGAGAAGAAAATTCCTCTTGAGTAAAAGTTTTTGAACTCAGATCAAAATTCAATTTTTCTCATGCTTGAATCACATTATCTAAAGACCTTTTTTTCCAAAAAGAGAATTTTATGGACCAAATGGACCCTGGATGATGTCAGGGCTTATACTAGAGTCAGGCATTAGTTTACCAAGAAAACAGGCTGGGTGCGGTGGCTCACACCTGTAATCCTAGCACTCTGGGAGGCTGAGGCGGGCAGATGGTTTGAGCTCAGGAGTTCGAGACCAGCCTGAGCAAGAGCAAGAACCCGGTCTCTACTAAAAATAGAAAGAAATTAATCGGACAACTAAAACTATATAGAAAAAATTAGCCGGGCATGGTGGCGCATGCCTGTAGTCCCAGCTACTCGGGAGGCTGAGACAGGAGGATCGCCTGAGCCCAGGAGTTTGAGGTTGCTGTGAGCTAGGCTGACGCCACAGCACTCTACCCCGGGCAAAAGAGTGAGACTCTGTCTCAAAAAAAAAAAAAAGAAAAAGAAAAGAAAACAGATCCCTGTCCAATCGGCAAGTAATAGCCAATACATTTTTGTGCTGCAAATCCAATGCCAGTTATTAGTAGCCATTAGTCTTTGGCCAAAATACTCCTAAGTGGTTATCAAGTGGTGTTATAATGTTATGCACCTTTATCACGTGTGACTCAGGCCAGGGATGTTTTTAGCATAGAGATCATCAGGTACATCTAAACCAAAATTACACAGGCCTGAGCTACGTGCTATGCCTTTTTAAAATGAAGTCTGTAAAAGTTGAGACTGCCTCTAACTATACTCTATCCATTCACCGATTCTTTCCCAACTTCTCTTTCTATGAAAGTTTAGTTATAAAATCTAAATCCCATAATAGATAGTTGAGTGGTGTTTTGGTACAGACAGACCTGTCTAGGTCTGACGTGAGAGGAGTTTAGATTTCTAGTCGTCTCACTTACTGCAGTGTTTGCCATGTAAAGAAGTCTCTCAGCATGAGAGTCCAAAGACCTAGAGAACCAAATGAATTGGCAACAAATCATAAAATTAGTAACAAAGGAAGATGAATGGCACCCACTGGAAAATGGTGCCAATATGTTTTAGGTTAACCGTAGCCAAGTGTTGATCTGAAGAACAATATTAAGGGTAATGTACAGGCTTTTTTTGTTTTGGGGTACTTTTTTTGCTTTTTTTTTTTTTTTAAGAGACAGGGAAGGTCTTGCTCTGTCACCCAGGCTAGAATGCAGTGGCACCATCATAGCTCACTGCAGACTCAAACTCCTGGGTTCAAGTGATCCTCCTGCCTCAGCCTCCCAAGTAGCTGAGACTACAGGCACATGCCACTAATGCTGGCTAATTTTTAAATTTTTTGTAAAGATGAGGTCTCACCATATTGTCCAGGCTAGTCTTGAACTTCCGGCCTCAGACCATCCTCCCACTTCAGCCTCCCAAGTCACTGGATTGCAAACGTAAGCCACCATGGCTACCTGGGCTTTCTTACAGTCCTAACTTAAACAAACCATTAATTTTTTTTTAATTATCGAGAATGTTTAAACACAGACTGGATGTTTGCTGATATTAAGAAAAAAATTTTTAAAGATATGGTATAGTATTTTTTTAAAGTCTTTACCTTTTAGAGATATGTACCAAAATATTTACTTCAAATGTTTGATTAAAAATAAATTAGAGGACTTTAAAAATATACTTAATGGAAAATTTTTTTTCATTCAGAATAGGAAAAAAGATCCTAGGAATACCACCAAAAAAAAAAAAAAAGAGAGAGAGAGAGAAAAGAGAAACCTGCAAAACTGACATTCCTAGATAAATAAATAATGAAAGAATAAGTATGAAAAAGATGAATTTTCTTACCAGATTGATTTATCAAACTTATGCAATTCCAATTAAATATCCCAGTGAGTTTTTCTAAAATTAGACAAAATTTTTCCAAATTTCATCTATAATACAGGAGGAGTTCTCAAACTAAGATCCATGGATAGGATTTGGAGGTCCTATGATCTTGAATGGAAAAAAATTATACTTTTCCTTTTACTAGACTCTAACTGAAATTAGACTCTAACTAGCATTTCCTTCACTTATGAATGTAGGCAACAAAACATGGTCATATTAGCAGTCCCTGTAACTTTTTCTCCATTAGAAATCACAGATATTTTCATATTATATTATGATTGTATTAATAGTTATATAGAAATATCAATTTTGATCATCACCACTTTGAAACCATGGTAGTAAGTATTAGACCTGCTGCTAGATCATGTAATTATTATTATTACTTCAAGACAGAGTCTCACTCTGTTGCCTGGGCTAGAGTGCCGTGGCATCAGCCTAGCTCACAGCAACCTCATATTCCTGGGTTCAAGCGATCCTCCTGCCTCAGCCTCCTGAATAGCTGGGACTACAGGCACACACCAGAACATCCGGCTAATTTTTTTTTATTTTTAGTTTAGGGTTCTGTTTGTCCACTGTCCAGGATGTCCTCGGATGTTACTGACCTACCAACCATCAGTGGAGGATGTGTTTGCTTAACAATTGAGAAATAATGTTTCCTATGTTAGACTCTATTTGAGGCATGGGGTTGCTGGCTGCCTGATAATCATCATTCGAACTTTCTTTCAAGGAAACTTTTGGGATTGTAAGGGAAGGAATTTGAAGTTTGCAAAGCCTAATCATAATTCTCTCCTCTTTTAGCTTCAGACTAAATATGAGGCCCTTGATCCAACGGCTTTCTCCAAAGGCCAGGGGCAGGTAGGATAGCTGGAAAGAGGACATTAGGTCAGGAAACTGGTGAGGAAGTAAATGCACACAGAGAATATCCACATTTGGGATTAGACAATAGCAATGAGGGTGCAGAGGAAGAGATGCGTCTGAGAAACACTGTGAAAGAAGAATCTACAGAACTTGGTGACGAAGTGGAGGTATAGAGAGAAGAGGAGGGGGAAGTCAAGGATGGCCAAATGGCTTCTAGTCTGTGATAGAGGCAAAGGAAATTCTCTGCCATTAAGAGAAACAGGGAAGTTAGGAGGTAGAGTGCAGAACTGTACAGTTTTAGACGTACTGAGATTGGAGGAGATGGAAAACCATCTTCAGGTGGTTGAAAACCCAGGGCCACTTTTGATTAATGTTCAGGAAGGGAAGTGCAGAGTGGTAGAAACCCCAGCCAAAGGTCGAACATGTCCCTGGCCCCAGATCAAAGACCAATCTAGTTAGGGGTCAGACTGTATAAGCCCCACAAGCCAGTAACAAAAAGGACTCCCAGGTTATTTTGACATACTCTCCAGGCCATACTTGTATGTGGCCCTGAAAATGTTGAAACCAATCACCTGGAATATATCCATTTTTTCTTTTCTTTCTTTTTTAAACTTATTATGGAGAATTTTAAAAATACACAAAAGTAGAAAGAATTATATAAAGAACCCCATGTTTCCATTATCCGGCCTCAACAATTATCAAATCATGGCAAATCTTGTTTCATCCTAACCCTCACTCACTTCTTACATTATTATTTTGAAGCAAATTCCAGATACCATATCTTTCACAGTAAATATTTCAGTATAAAATTCTAAAGATAAGGACTCCATTTTTTTTTAAATAAGTACTATGCCATTATCATGCCTTAAAAATTAACAGTGATTTCTTATATTAACGAATACCAAGTCAGATTCAAATTCCCATTTTTAAAAACAGCTTATTTGAATCAAAATTCAAATTAGGACCACAGGCGGGGATTGGTCGATAGGCTTTTAAGTCTCTTTTACTCTTTGGATTTCTCCCCTCCCCCTTTCTCTTCTCCCTCAACTCCTTCCCCTCCCCCCCACCCCCTTGTAATTTATTTTTTCAGAAATGAAGCTATTTGTCACACTGATTTTCCCACCCTCTGGATAGAGCGAGTTCTCCACACGGGATTTGGCGGTTACACTCCTCCGGTGTACTTTAACATGTTCCTCTGCCCTCCACGTGTTCTATCTATAACTTGGAAGCTGTGATCAGATTCAGATCCGTCTTTATTTTAAATGTTATGCAGAAAGATATCCAGTGAAGATAGGTAGAGGGAGCGACGGCAATGATGGGATTAGCAGGAAATCGCAGAAAGTGAGAAGCGTCTGAGCATCACCTCCTGAGGAAGGGCGACCTTTAAGCGGCAGGCAGAGCAGAGGCCCGGGAGGGGTGCGGAGGGGCGGCCCGGGTGCTCCCCGGGGAGCTGCGCCGTCGCCTCCCCTGCAGTCCCTGCCCGGCCCGCGCAGGGGCGCGCGAGCGAGGGAGGCGGCGTTGGCTGCCAGGCCTCACCTGCTGAGCGAACGGCGGGGCGACCTCACCTCTCTTCTCCAGGGACTTCTGACAGCCCCGGGAGAGAAAGCAGGCGGAGACCAGCGTTGCCTCCTGAAGCGCAGACCCGCGCCAGGGCGAGAGGCTCGGGGACCCGCCCTCGCGGCGCCGTCGGGCTGAGCACCGCACTCCACACCTGGGGCAGCCATCCGGCATCCCTCGGCCCAATGGGGGCTCTCCAGGGGCCCGGGACGGCTAGACGCTGGACGGCCTCGGTCTGGCGAAGCTAGGCGGTGTCCTCCTGGCCCTCTTCCACCCTTCCCATCCCCCTGCCAGCCTGGCGCCTCCCTGCAGAGGCTCACGCTGCTCCGGCCTCCACTCCCAGGCACTGGGGAGATCCCGGTGGTTGGCCCGCTTTCCCTCGCCACTCGCCCCGCTCTTCTCTCACGTGCCCACTACCCACTACCCTGCCTGTCATGTGCCACTTTCTTGCCGTCTGTGAAGGCATTTGTAGTCGCTCTTGTGCGGGGCCTTCAATGATGTAACTTTTACCCTTTCCCATCCAGCAGGACCAGCCTGAAAAAGCAGTGAGTTGCACCACCAGGCAGACACACCTGGTCTCAGGTGGGTGGATTAGACCAGCTTGGCCGTTAGAGCCCCAGCAGTGCCCGTGTGGCTGCTCTGCCCGGCCTCAGTGCAGAGGCAGGAGCAACAGTATTTCTTTGCCTTGGAGAGTTCTAGAAAAAGGCTGAACGCAACACAAAGAGGTCCCTTCACAAGGAAATACTGGTCAGGGCTTCTGAGCCCTTATAGGAAACTTGCCAGCTGAGAAGCATAACTCTGCTCCCTTTTTCTAACCGCCCAGGCGACCAAAGATCTCAGCATGAGTTGCTGCTTTGGTTTGACAACTAAGGCCTCTGTTACCGACCGGGGTAACTAGTACCAAGAGATGCCTAATGCCACTAGTAAACACCAAAATATAGATTAGTGTACAGGATCCCACAGCCTCAACCTTGCAAAGTAAGGCTTTCAAGGAATGGAACAAAGTATAGTTAGGTTCTGATGGGGACAGGGAGGGTCCTGGGTTGGGGGAGCAATAAAGTAGAGCACCCCGACATAAAGGCCCTGGGTCTTAAAAGATGTCCAGGATGGGGAAGGCAGGAGATAAGGAAGGAAAGGAAGCTAGCATTTATTTTATTGATCATTGAGACAGTCACTGTGCTGATGTTGAGTACATGCACAGATTAACTTCTGGGAACAGGTGAGATTGGGCGTTAAAATGATTGAGGTGGAAACCAGCATCTTTTGTTACTCCTCTCTCCCTGAGATAGAACCAGTCCATGCAGAATGAAAGACTTGAAAGAAGCAGATGTGAGTGGTAGGAAAAATCCCAGTGACAATGCCAACGCAGCTCAACTTCTCTCCAAAGCCTCCCAAGAGGATCTCTGTCCCAAACAAGGCACAGAGCATACAGGTGGTGTTGACAAAGCAGCTGGTTCTGAGGTGCCCAGGGGCATTAGAGGGCTGAGCCCTGGGACTGAAATGACTTCAGCCTGCTGCCCTCACGCTTCCCACAGGCCACATGGCCACCACTTCTTAGAGTAAAGTAGGAGGGACACATCTCCAGTACCATCCAAATTCTTATATCCCGAGGAATTTTGCTAAAAACTACTTACTGCCAAATGGAGCCAGGCTGGGTATTTCCAGGACATGAGCCATTTTCACTGTGCCCACTAAACAGAGTGCAGTTCCCCTGAATTCTCAGAGAAGCTGCAAAGGTTGTGGGGATCAGCCCTGGTGAACAGCTGACCTCTTACATCCCACTGCAGACACAGGAGCCCCCAGTGCAGCCCTGGGGCGGTGGGCAAGTCCGCAAGGCCGGGTGGCTATCGGGGGCCCCTGTGCTGGTGATGTCTGCCTTTTGCATTAAAATCACCATATGGTGCTAACAGATGCAAAACTAGCTGGTTTTACTGTTTAAGGAGGGTAGATTTAACTTCTCCATCATCTGGGTTATCACTAATGTTGTTTTCTGTTATAGAAATAGCTTTTTTACTGTTTGTTGTTTTTCTAAAAGTATTTTCTGCCTCTGACTAATGCAAACAATAAAGGGAAGGTGATTAGAGGGGAAAAAAATCATGGGGAAAAATCATGGGAGATGTGCTTAAAAACTGCAAACCTGAGAAAAGGGGAAGTGTAGGAAAGAGGGTTTTTCTGTTTTTAATTGCAGTTGAATTGCACAGCAAAGTCTCATAGAAGGGAATTATGATAACAGAAATTCTCTGCCCAGCTTGTAGTTGTTGATACATTTTAATCCTTATGTGTGACATTAAGAGCTTTGGTGTATATTAATTATCTGCCATCTGGCCTATTTATTTCAAATAAAGCTTCTAAATTACATGGATTTTTATGTGGTTTGTTTTATGTATATCTGTTGTTGTTGTTGCTTTGTTGGTTTTTTTTTTTTGAGACAGAATCTTGCTCTGTTGCCCAGGCTGGAGTGCCGTGGTGTCAGCCTAGTTCACAGCAACCTCAAACTCCTGGGCTCAAGCTATCTTCCTGCCTCAGCCTCCCGAGTAGCTGGGACTACAGGCATGTGCCACCATGCCCGGCTAATTTATTTTTTCTATTTTTAGTAGAGACGGGGTATTGCTTTTGCTCAGGCTGGTCTGGAACTCCTTGAGCTCAAGTGATGCTCACTCCTCAGCCTCCCAGAGTGCTAGAATTACAGGTGTGAGCCACCACGCCTAGCCTAGTATATCTTTTTTATTTCACAATCCAAAATGGAGAGAAACTCAGCACTCATTTTTAGCAGTTCATTCTCTGAAGGTGAAAGAAGTAAAAATGTGTTTCTTCTCTTAAAATTATTTATTTGACAACCTGAAATCATTAAAGTATCCAAGATAGAAAATATTAAGATTCAAACCTTAATGTTAGCAAGATTCCAACAGATAAAATCTGGTGACTTGATTTTCTCTGAAAGTGACACAAATATGTATATAAATAGATTTAAATGGCAAACAGGCACGTACATTTATGAAGTGCCAGCCACTATTCTCAGTACTTCACAACTATTAATCCATTTAATCTTCATGACAATTTCTAGGAAGTAGGCTTTACCCCATTTTATGGATGAGAAAATTGAGGCACAGAGAGGTTAAATAATTTGTTAGCAGTCAATAACTAGCAAGTGGAGGGGCCAGCATATAAACCCAAGCTGCCTGGTTCCAAAGCCACATTCTTGTCCCATATACTATGCCTTTAAAAAAAAAAAGGAGGCACTCCCCTTGGGACGTAGAAGTAATCAAGGCACCTGCCTTGAATTGAGTCCACGTCTGGGTAGGCAGTTCAGGAGTTAAGGAGCATGAATAACCAACGAAGGTCCAGATAGATTAGTAACCTGCCTGGTCTGTGCAGTGGTATGTGGTTAGACAGGTTTCAAATTCATTACATAACAACAAGAACATTTTAAACTGCTTTGAGATATTTGTAAATAAAGCTCTTGGGGGAAAATTAATATTTTATATTTTTAATTCAACAGAATTTTTAAGGCACCAACTATGTGACAACATGGTTTTAAAGTAAACCATCATACAAAGAAATACAAGGTGGTAGCAGTAGTCTCATGTAGATAACACAATTCTTATTTTTTATTCTAATAGGTAATTTTTTTCTAATAGGTAACTGAGATTATGGACACCAAAGTTTACAAGTTCGATTAATGTTGTTGAAACGCTACATGGCTCCATAACTGATTTATTGTCTTATTTGTTCACTCGCTGTCTTCCACTACAATATAAGCTCCGTGAGAACAGCCAACTTGTTTACCTTGTTCACAGCTATGGAACAATGCCTGGCACACAGCAGGTGCTCAATAAATGAACAGTGAGTGGATGGGTGAGTGTATGTGCCAGCCTTGTTGAGCCTGTGAGCGTAGATAAGCTCTCTGAGAATGAGATTGTGGACAATGAAGAGAAAGGCAGAATTTTGAGGAATTCTACCAACTTGAAGATGGCAGGAGAGAGACAAGACAAAGCAATCAGGGAGACGGAGGGCAAATCAAGAAAGTGGGACATCATGAAAGTCAAGAGTAGGAGGAAGTTTGGGAATTGGAGGACAATATTAGGAGATACTAAAGAAAAACTCAAAAGGATGAGCATTGGGAAGACACTGTTGAATTTGGTCTTTGGACAGCTGCAGAGAGAAACTGGAGAGGACCCCCCCACTTGCACAGGAATTGTGGATAATTAGGACACTGGGCAGGAAGTTTGGCAGTGAAGGGAAGGAAGGAGAGAGGACAGCACTGGGCATTTGCTTGCAGAATGCAAGGACATTCATTCTTAATTCAGTAGAAAAGTTTCACGTTGTTACTGTCTCAAGTGGAGGCTCCCTGTCACTCATCCTTTGTCCTAAGGGGACAAAAGAGGCCATGAATTTCATGAGTGCCGGAGTGATGCTTTTGAGAGCTTGAACTTTGGAATCAGACAGACCACATTCAAATCCCAGTTCTTCCTATTGTTATAGCAGCTATGTCACTTAGGAAAAATTACTTAATTCCTTAAGTTTTCTCATCTGTGAAGTGGGGATTCAGTCAGTCACTGAATATTATTAAGTGCCTACCAGACACTGTTCTAGTGGGGGATTTAGTATACCAGTGGTAAACAAATCTCTGCACAATTCCAAAAACATGAAGTCGACAGTATTTTTAAGTTATATCTTTTTTTTTGGTAGAGACGAGGTCTCACTACATCGCCGAGGCTGGTCTCAAACTCCTGGCCTCAAGCAATCCTCCTGCTTTGGCCTCCCAAAGTGTTGGGATTACAAGCATGAGCCAGTGCATCCAGCCTTTAAGTTATATCTTAACTCTGCTTCCAGGACGATAGAATAGATGTACTTTTCCCTATTGCTGCCACTAAGCACAACTAAAACCCTGGGCATTGTGTGTAAGCCAAACATAAGAAGACTCTGAAAGGTGGAGAGAAAAGGCTGATGGGCTAAGGACTTTGGTATCCAAGGAACAACCTGGTCATAAGTTTCCTGGGTTTTTTTGTTTTGTTTTTTTTTTTGCCTCTTATACCCCAGACTTGGAGTTGGCAACCCAGAAATGCCAACAACAGAAGCAAAGAAAAAAATCTCCTAAAAAATCTTTCTAGCCAAAGGACCAGGAAAGGCGCAGCCTAACAGGACAGAAAGGTTTAGACTGTAACTACCTACTCCAGCTAAGATGCACAGAAAACACTGCAGCCCCCACTCCTACCTACACTAGCCAGGGAGGAGTGGAAGTCCAGACTTCCTCTCTCACCAGGCCGTAACAAGGGGCGACACCTGCACTGGCGTGGGATCAGAGACGGCCACAGGGAAGGCACTTTCACCCCCACCTGGCAGTGAGAAGGCTCCCGCTCCCATGGTGTCAGAGACCACATGGGGCTTACAGACTTCCACTGGCAGCAGCTACAAGGCACCCCCTCCTCCTCCCTGCTGGGTGGTGTCAGAAGAGGCTTAGTGGAGAGGTGGCACTTTCACCACTGCCCAGTGACAATGAGGCCACTTCCCCGGTGGTGGTGTCAGTGGAGGCCATGTGGGGAAGGGTAACACTGCTCCCAGCCCAGCGGGTATCCAGAGCCCCCACCCCGCATAGCAGTACCAGGACCCCCTCCCGCCAGTGTGGACAGAGGCAAGTGGTGAAGCTGGACTCCCGCCCCCGTCCCCTGCTGGATTGTTCTTTGCATGAGAGCCCGCTAAAACAGGCAGTTTAGCTAGGACAGGTTTAGGAAGACAGTGCCCTGAGTGGGGAAAACAACCCTCACCAGCACTCACTCCTTCCACGTTAAATGAATCTTGAAAATTTATCTCAGTGAAAATTAGTTTAGAAGGAGCTTAGTTATTAGTCTGCCTCACATTCCTTGGTTGAACCCTGGGCCCAGCACAACACTTCTCTTGGTTATTATGGGTCACGTCTCACCTAACCCCTGGGGAAACTGGACAGGTCAATGAACTAAAACTTTTTTTATTTTGGACCTGTCCCAAACCAAGAGAATAAAAACAAAACAGATAGTCAGGATGATTCAGGGCTGTGTAATGTGTCGTTTTGGCTCAGAGGCATGCTAACTTGCAGTGTGGTTTTATAAAGGCCTCTAGTTTATCCTCTTCCTCTCTTCTGCTGCTTTTTCACTGTTTGAAGAGGTCGAAGGAGGAAAAATAAGGAACAAAAGAGGAAATCAAAAAGAGAAAATACCTTTTTTTTCTTGTTTTAGTAAAAGACAGTGAAAGAGAAAGCCGAAGGCATTGACTGAAATTTGATTTCTCTAGACTCTCCCACTTTATGCAAATTTTTTAAAAAGACAAATTTATGAAAACGATCAAGTAGAGAGTGACTGCCCACTTCTCAAAGAGTTTTTATTTTTAATAAAATAAATTTAGGGGAATATTTCTTTAAAAAGTGACCTCCTCAAATTTATTTATAATATTCTTCAGCCTCAAATACATATGGAAATTGAGTACGGATATATGCTCAAGATCCTTTTCAAATCTGATGCTATTGGCTTAACTGAGTAACCACTTGTGGATCCATACTTCACACTTTGCTTCAGATTAAATCCACATGGATCCAAATGCAAGACATAAAAACATAGAAGTACTAAAAGAAATCACCAGAGTAAAGTTTTTATAACCTTCACAGGGGCAAAGAATATAAAGACTTAAATCAAAGGCTACACAAATGGCTTTTAAATACATTAAAAATGCTCAAATTCATCCATAATAAATTAAAGGCAAATGAAACTGTACTGAGAAGTGACAGTACATAAGTCCCATGTTTCATTTTACCCCAGAAATCCTAATATTGGCAAAGGTTATGCTGGCTTTTCAGAGAACATTACATATGATGGTGGCTTAAATGACTTTATTTGGTTTGAAGGCTGAGCTCAGAAGGCTGGAAGCCCTAAGCACATTTGAATTATAAGTACAAAGTAAAAGAGAGAACATATTCCCACTAAATTAAAATAATCTTCTATAGAATAAAAATTAATAAGAATATTTTTCTTTCTTTTTAGAGACAGGGTCTTGTTCTGTCACCCAGGCTGGAGTGCAGTGGCATGATCATAGCTCACTATAACCTCGAACTCCTGGGCTCAAGTGATCCACCCACCTCAGCATCTCAAGCAGCTATGACTTACAGGTGTGGGCCACCATGCCCAGCTAGTTTATTTATTAGATGGTGTCTTACTGTGTTGCCCAGGCTGGTCTCAAACTCCTGGCCTCAAGCCATCCTCCTGCCTTGCCCTCCCAAAGTGCTGGGATTACAGGCGTGAGACACCATACCTGGCCTAACAATATTTTTCTAATCTCATTTTTTCACATTGTATTACTAAGCTTAAATGCAGACTAAAAAACCAATAAACAGAATGTACTATTTTTGTATATTATATGTATGTCAAGGGAAAAAAATGTAAGGACATAGACCAAAATGTTAATGGTGGTTGTCAGTGGAAAAAATATGAACTATGTCATTTCTATGCTTTCACTCGAAAATCAACATAGGCTGGGCATGGTGGCTCACGCCTGTAATCCTAGCACTCTGGGAGGCCAAGGCGGGCAGATCGTTTGAGCTCAGGAGTTCAAGACTGGCCTGAGCAAGAGCGAGACCCCGTCTCTACTAAAAAAATAGAAAGAAATTAGCTGGACAACTAAAAATAAATAAATAAATTATATATATATATATATATGTAAAAATTATCCGGGCATGGTGGCACATTCCTGTAGTCCCAGCTATTTGGGAGGCTGAGGCAGTAGGATTGCTTGAGCCCAGGAGTGTGAGGTTGCTGTGAGCTAGGCTGATGCCATGGCACTCTAGCCCGGGCAACAGAGTGAGACTGTCTCAAAAAAAAAAAAAAAACAACATAGAAGACTTCTGTGACCCCAAAATACATGAGGATTTCTCCTCAACAGCCAAGAAGCTATCAATTCTGCAGCAGACATGTCCTCCAATTTAATTCCAATGCTATCTACCTGGAGACAGTGTCAGATGCCACAGGTTGAGGGCTCGGTCCCCAGGACTGCCCCCTTCTACTTCCAATGCCAACCGCAAGCCCCAGGTTGTTTAACCTGTGCTTCTGACTGACGGCTGTGAATCAGGATTCCCACAAGCCCCTCTTTGGGTTCAATTAATTTGCTAGAACAGCTCATGGAACTCAGGGAAACACTACTTACATTTATTGCTTTATTATAATGTAAAGGATACACATGAAGAGAAGCATGGGACAAGGCATGGGGAAGGGGTGGGGAGCTTCCATGCTCTCCCTGGGCACCACCCTCCAGGAACCTCCATGTGTTCCAAATCCTGTTCTCTTGGGCCTTTCATGGAGACTTCATTGGATAGGCATGATTGACAACTGTGTAGAAATGTGACTGGACAAAAAGAGATGATCCGACGCCAACAAACTAAGTCGGGAAACCCAGCAAGGCTTGTCTGTTTAGCTTCTTCATGGCCTCTCTGTAGCATTCCTTTTCCCAGAGTATGGGCAGGACCCCTTCTGACACAGGGGTCTTGTGACTCACAATCAGAAGGGTGGGGGAAGATTAGAGTTCTGTCTTGGGAAGAAAAAAGAGCAAGTGAGAGGAAGGCAGAAGGTCAGAGAGAGAGATTCTGTTTACTGAGGCCTGCTTCTGAGGCCTTAAGTGCCTCAACATTATAGCAAAAGACTGTAACAAGAGCTATGGGAGTTATGAGCCAGGAACCACGGACAAAAATAAACATTTTATATATATATATATATATATATATATATGTAAAATAACATCACAGTGTTACCTCTTACCTTGTGAAATTATGGGTGATGTAAAAAATATTTTTCCTTTATACTTTTGTGTTTATTTTCCCAAGATTTCTACAATAAACACATTAGTTAGTTGTGTAAAAAGAAAACAAACACATTCATTTTTTTAAAATGACCTCTTAGGAAAGAGTGTATTATATATTCCCCCAAAGCAAGATTCAACCAGATCTATTTCTAACAACCACGTGGAATAGCCACAAGAAAGGGGTGGAAGCGGTGTCTTTATGTTGATTAATTCGAGAAATTTCTCAACTTATTAGTCCATTTAGAAAATTAAAATTGCATAAAACAACTGCAGAGGAAACAAATATGGGAGATAGTGAAATAGCTTCTCAGATCATTAATGCTGCATCCCTAAAGAATCCTTGGAGCACCCACAAAAGAGATCTTGTGGTTTTAAAAAGCTCTTGAACTTGCTCTCTGAGAAAATCATTATGTAGGCCTGTGTTTAAAACACACTGGATATTATTATATAACTAAGCAGCTGGGAAGATTAATCATGATTAAAAATAAAAGGGAAAACACACAGTACACCAAGGCAAGACTGTTTAATGAGAAAAGGGTGACTCAAAGGAAACAGTATTTGTGCAGGGGAATAAAAAGTCAACCCATGAATTTATCAAACAATAAAGACATTGTCTCACGTCTGATTTAAAAAGCACTGCTTATCCAACAATATTATTAAATTAGAAATAATGTAAATAATATCCATGAGTATATATACACAAAATGTATGTGTTATGGACCATTTGTGGAGAAGTACTTGTTTTCAAATCACATGCCATTCTTAAAAATCCAAACATCTTAATGTGGTCTATGATTTATTTACCTTTCCAGCCTCATTTTTCCTTCCTCACACCGTTTTCCAATCATACTCTTGAACGTCATATGCATTGCCCAGATGCCACATCTTTGACAAACACTTCTGGTTTTAAACTTCACGTATCAGCCCAAACTCTAATTAACATTTCCTGGGAGACTACTACCCCACATTATACTATAGCATGTTCATTCGGACCACAAAGATTTTTGGAGCAGCCATCAGGAACTATGGCATCTTCTGGACATACAAAGATGAATAAAACATTGTCTTACACTCAAGTAACATGGCTAAGTAAGGGAGAAATGTGCAAACAATAGTTACAACACAGCATTTTGGGAGAAAGCATGGCTGTGCTTCATGAAGCTAGCCTCAAGTTGTTATTAATCCCTTGTTATTAATCTACCATCCACCAATTCTCCTAAATTACTGGTCATAAACTCAAGTGTTTATAGAGTAAGTAACACCGATCTATGAGTCAGGCTGAGTTTGTGGTATTAGCTCGTGCTGGGACCTGTGGCCAACTGGAGAGTACACATCCTGTCTAAAGGCATTCAGGTTCTCACTCTTTCTCAAATGCCATGCCTGCAAAACAAAATGTGCCTGCAGGCCTAATTTGGTTCAGGTTCAGTTTGTGACTTCTGCATAATAATGTTAACACTTGCTGTTTACTGCTGCTCTAAGTACTTTACAGATAGAAACTCATTTATTCCTCACAAACACTGAGGTTGATGTGATTTTGCCTATTTTATAAATGGAGCACCTGAGGCTTGGGCTAACTTGCTAAGGTGACACAGCTGTCAGGGTGGCAGAGCTGAGAATGAGCCCAGGGGGTAGTCAGGGACCTCCAGAGTCCACACTCTTAAAAGAAGAGCTTCACAACACTATACAGTACTCTACTGCTCTGTACGTAAACTTTCGATATCTTTCTTTTCAGCTTATGCTACAGAATGAGTAACCCATCTATTGTGCCAAATATTCCTTTGTGTTGAACAAATTCTTTTAACTGGTGTTTACAGATTTGATAGAAAAACTCATGTCCACCTACCCATTGTTCCCTAAATTCAATCACCTTCCCTGTCTACCACCAGCTCTCTCACTTGAAGGGTCCTAATTTTTAAGAAATAACTTCACAATTACCCAAGAAATATATGCTCATTATAAGAAAAAGTAGGTAAAGTGAATTGTCCAAATTATTTTAACGTATCCCCCCCCCAACTCCTCTTCCCTCCTTCTGACCCATTTCCGATAGCACTCTCAATTCTGGGTGTGTGTGGTTCCTTGCCCAGTCCTCCTTACTGGAACAAACAGTAGGGTAATGTTTTGCTTTTATTTTCAATAGCTGTCTGCATGTTTACAACTCTGTGGATCTTTCTGGACAAGGCAATCAATTAGGCCAGTGTCTTCAGAGAGGTCCAATTTATATGAGCGAAAACAAATCCAAGGGCACCTAGGGATTTGCTGAAATGGGAAAAATATAAAGTCTTTGATGTTAATTCAGAACGTTTCATTAGAACAGGGGATGTGGCCACTTTTTTTTTTTTTATTTCAGCATATTATGGGGGTCCAGATGTTTAGGTTACGTATGTTGCCCTTCCCCCTCCTCCCCCATGGCCACTTTTGATTCACAAACTTTCCTAAGAACTCTGGACATTCTGTTCTTTTTACTTAAATAAGTTAAAGGCAAAAAAAATGAGGAGTCTTGATTTAGAGTTTAGACCATCCGCTCTGCTTCCTGGCCTTTGTACACACTGCTCCTTCGGCCAGGGACCTCCCCGCAACATCAACACTCCCTCCCCAAGCACTGGCTCCTACCCAACCTTCCTGACAGTGTTCACAGGCCACCTCCTCCGGGAAACCTTCTTTGACCTCCAAGGCGGTTAACTTCCCCCTCCTGTACGTACCCAGTGACCAGCACTTAATATCTATTTCAATTGCCTATTTCTCTCTTGCCTAATTTGTAGTTGGAATTTATGTAGTACTTTTTAAAAAACTAATTTCTACCTGAAATTTGTGCAGTAATACTTATTTCTGAAAAAAAGTTGTGTGCTTCAGCTTTTAAACTTGGCAGTTTATTTTACAATCTCAGTAACGGTAAAAATAATGGGCCGTGGTACTGAACTCATGTGGGTTTGGCATCCAGCTCCAGGACTAATGGCTGTATGATTTTAAACCTAGCATCCCTAAGACAGTTGTATCCTTTGGAAAATAAAGATTTACTTCACTGTGAAGATTAAAGTACAGAAGTGCAAAGTATACCACGTGTTTAAGTTTGTGGTCAGTATGTGTTAGCTACTGTTACATTTCTCAAGAACAATTTATCAAAAGGAGAGCTTTAACCAAAAGGAAAGAAAAAAATATTGCCAATTGACTGAGAACTACCCAAAACTTATTTCATAATAATATGAAACTTTACCTACATTGAGATTAATCTGTAATTTATATTTAATATTGGGTATCTGTTGCTGTCCACTTATTCTGTATCAAAGTACATCTAAAATGGTTTGAAAATGTATTTGACTCCTTTAAAATACTCTTTCATTTTATTTATTTGGTTTTTTTTGAGACACAGTCTCACTCTGTTGCCCCAGGTAGAGTACAGTGGCGTCATCTTAGCTCCCTGTAACCTCAAACTCCTGGGCTCAAGTGATCGATCCTCTTGCCTCAGCTTCCCAAGCAGCTGGGACTACAGGCATGTACCATGACTAATTTTTCTATTTTTAATAGAGACTAATTTTTCCATTTTTAGTAGAGATGGGGTCTCACTCTTGCTGAGGCTGGTCTCAAACTCCTAAATTCAAGCAATCCTCCTGCCTTGGCCTCCCACAGTACTAGGATTACAGGTGTGAGCCACCACACCTGGCCTAAAATACTCTAATAAAAACTCAGAGACTTGAAAAATAAAAAAGAATGTTGGCACCCTCTAATGGAGTATCCTTCATGCCAGGAAATTAATAATACAGTAATTTCAATGAATAAGACTTCATTTTAATTTTTAGGAGATTGGTAATTTTAGTTCATCCAAATCTCAAGCATCAAATTTAAAATGGCTTAGAAAGTATTTTGAAATTATCTACTTAACAGTAAATTGGGTTCTACTCCAGTAAAGAATCCAGTAATCCGGTTGAGTGTTTAAACTCTTCTTTCTAAGTCCCTTAGACAGGAACCAAGATGCTTAGCAGATGATTGCTGCCAAATTTAACCTGGGAAGACCTGCAGACAATACTCACTAACAAAGACTCTCTCTAATGAACTTTTCACCCCTGGAACATTCAGAATCCCAAGAGGAAACATGTCCCATTTCCTTGTACTTGCCTTTGAAGACAAGCTAAATGGCTCTCTCAAGCCTTAGAATTAAACAAGAGGATATTCTTTCAGCATCGGTATCAACTAAAAGTATACTAACATACACAACCACATTGTACATTCATTCAGTTATACATTTATTAATATCTACTTGTTCTAAATCAGAAGCCATTCTAAGTACTGGGGGATGCCAAGATGAATGTACTCTTGCCCTCAAAAAGCCATTTGAATTTTATTTACAAAAATGTAATATTTTAAGCCTCTCACAATTTAAGTAGCCACTAATTCATAGCTGAAATCAAAGACTCAAGAGATGTGGGATAGAGGCCAATGAGGCAGTAGACAAGAACCCTGAAAACACAGGAAAAAGAAAACTGTGACATAATCTTGGTCTTGCGAGTCAGAAAGACTCCTTTAGATTCCGGATCGACCAATTACCAGCAATGTAAAGAATTTTGGTTTTTGTAATTGGCATGTGTTCTATAATTTAAAAGTTTAATGAACAAAATCGTGTCTTATTTCATAGGGTTTTTAGGAAAATCAAACAAGAATATCAATGAAAGTATACAGCATAGTGCTTATCAATGAGAAGCATAATGTATATTAATTTTTAAAAATGTAGCATCCTCTTAATAGATGTTCAACACAATATTAATATAATTTATACAAATATAAATTTTGTCAGTACAATTTTGTGTATGATCATGATAATGCTGAATGATAGACTGAAGCAGTGGTATCAACAAAAAAAGTAAAAGCTTCTAGATTAGCCAGAGCTAAAGTCAAATTAAAGGTATTGCCAGCTACTGCCTTACCTTAAAGAAATGATCATCATGGATAAATTTTCACACTAGACTGTAAAGATTAAATGTTAGGGCTATAAAGCCCTCAATACAGTGACTGATATTCCTCAAATATTAACTTCACTCTTGGTGATCCCTAAATAAATGCATTTTCCAGCTGTGCTGAACACTTGAGTTTCAGATGCTAAGCATGCAAACCCCTGTGCTAACTTGAGTCCTTTCCTCCTTCCCCACCAAGGATGAAGGGTGGATGACAATGTTCTCTCTCCCTCCCTCTGGCTTAAGTGTGTCTTACAGCCTAAGCACAGCTAAACCAAGTTTCCCTGCTAGGCTCCCATTTCCCAGGTATGGCACAGCCGACATTTTCTGGGCTGGTAGTGCCAACTGTGGGGCCTGTGGCAGAATCTTAGCAGTATCTTGGTACCCTAGTCCCACAGCAATTTCTTAATTCTGTGAGCTACTCAACACCGTCTAATAAATTCATCTTCACCTTAAGTAAACAGAATCAGTTCCTGTTGTTTCTAAACAGAAACTAGTATACTTTTGTAAAACTATTAGAATAAAAGTAAATGAATGTCAGTGCCATGAAATTAGTTTAATATCTTTTTCTCCATGACTGAATATACAAAGATAATGGAAGTAATGTATTCTTCTGCTGTAAAGATGGATGGAATATATCAAAATCCACTCGCTGAATTTTCTTTAAGTAGTCCTCTAGAGAAACCTGGAAAAAGAAAGTAGTGGTCATTAGATCATAAAATGATCAAGTCTTTAAAAGAAACTGAACAAAAACTACAAGTATTAAGGTTATTTTAGTTTCCCTGAAATGGTCTTCTACATAATAACAATTTAAATGAGAATTTTAAAGGTGAGATAGAAAATAAAGACATCTCCTAAGAAGTTTCTATTAGGCCAGTAAAATGGTATCAAGAGCTAGTGCTAGAAGTATCAAGCCTCTTCTGCTTCTAAAATATAATGTTCTGGTCAAGATGTAAAAGATTAGAGAGATTATGTGTGCCGGGTGTTATTACTAGATTCCGTGGAATACAAAAAGGAGGTTTCAACCAGGGAAAATCAGACATCCTCCCCACTCCTGCCCTCAAATGCAGTGTGCCATAAGAGGAAGCTCAAGTTGTCTTTTAAAAAAATTACTTTATTTTGTGAAAAAGTTGAATGGGTCTCCATGTTCTTGCTAGAACACATGATTTTCAACCAGGGAGAATAATCACAGGTCTCTATAAATGTCACCCCATCCTTGCTCTACCACATAAAGGTTGACAACGTCTTCACCAGGATAGTGGCAGGACAAAAAACACTGAAGATGTACAGTACGCTTTATTTTTTGGTTTTCAGTTATCTTTATTCATTTATAAATTTTTATTTTATTTTAATAACTTTTTAGTTTTGAACTCCACCATTGTAAGAGGCAGCATTTCCTTCCCAGTCCATGTGCACAGTGCCCCCTGGAGTTCTGCCGCACAGAACCTGAGGGACCCTACACAGGGCTTATGTGTGTAGGTTTTTTAGAATACGCAGATGGGAAGAAAGAAAACAAAAAGTATAGTATTTTCTTCCAGCCCTTTTTCCTATACATTTTTAATATAGGCATGTACCAAACAAATTAATTATCTATGTTTTAAAACCTTAAATTTACATATAAGTATAATAGGAGATATGTGCTTGAATGTGCACAGCTGCCTTATTTTATATTAGCAAAAAACTTGAATTGGAAACAACCCAGAAATTCTTTGGCAAAAAAAGATAAATAGTTCATACAGTGAAATATTATACTGCAGTGAAGTGAACGTACTACGGCTAGCTGCAACATTTACACAAATCTCAGAAACATTAAGAGGTGTTATTTGTTCTAGAAGACAAACAGAAAATGATCCCTTTTTATAAAGCTCAAAAACAAAACCAAGGAACATATTGTTTGGGAATATATAAAATGAAGAAAACTTCTTGGAATAAAAGCAAAGGAACAGAGGGGTGGGGAAAAAAAAGAAAAAAAGAAAAAAAAGAAAAAACAATACAAACAAAATTTAGGATTGCTACCTAAAAGAGGCAGGCAGAGGCAGGGGGATGAGATGGGGAAAACATGTGAGTGCAATTTAATGGTGACATTCTAGTTCCTGGATTGAGTGGTGAGTTCACGGGTGTTTATTATGCTATATTTTGTGATATATTCACATATATGGATATATTCATTTGTATGTAGCAAATATCAACAATTTTAAAAGAGAATAAAAAACTTTGAAAATATTTCTTCGGGAGTTCAAGACCAGTCTGAGCAAGAGCGAGACCTCGTCTCTACTAAAAATAGAAAAATCAGCCATGCGCAGTGGCTCCCACCTGTAGTCCCAGCTACTGAGGAGACTGAGGCAGGAGACTTGGAATTGGAGGTTGCAGTGAGCTACAATGATGCCATTACACTCT
>CAUYSK010016690.1:0-64840 GCA_963575035.1 Avahi laniger | reverse complement strand
ATAGCTTGAAGTCTGGTCGATTGATGCCTTCCAATTTGTTCTTTTCATGTAAGAATGCTTTGGCTATATGGGGTTTTCTCTGGTTCCAGATGAAGCATAGGATTATTTTTTCTAGATCTGCAAAAAATCATGCTGGTATTTTAATAGGGATTGCATTGAATCTGTAGATAACTTTGGGTAGTATAGACATTTTAACAATATTGATTCTGACAATCCTTGAGCATGGCATGGTTTTCCACCTGTTTACATCCTCTGCAATGTCTTTCTTAGTGTTTTAGGATTCTCCCTATATAGGTCTCTTACCTCCTTAGTTAAATATATTCTTAAATATTTTATTTTCTTTGATGCTATGGTGAAAGGTATTGTATCTTCGATGTGATTCTTCACTTGACTGTTATTAGTGTATATGAAAGCTGCTGATTTGTGTGCATTGATTTTGTATCCGGAGACTTTGTTGAATTCTTTAACAATTCCAGAAGTCTCTTAGGTGCCCATCAATACCTGAGTGGATTAATAAAATGTGGTATATGTTTATCATGGAGTACTATTCAGCCATAAAAAAACAATAGTGATCTAATACCTCTTGTATTATCCTGGATGGACTAGAGCACATTCTTCTAAATGAAGTATCACAAGAATGGAAAAACAAGCACCACATATACTCACCATTAAATTGACACTAATTGATCAACCCTTTGTGTGCATATGAAAGTAATATTCATTGGGTGTTAGGTAGGTGAGACGGGGGATGAGGGATTGGTAAATTCACACCTAATGGGTGTGATGTGCACTTTCTGGGGAATAGACATGCTTGTAGCTCTTATGGGCAGTGCAAAGGCAATATATATAACCAAAGTGTCTGTACCCCTGTAATATTCTGAAATTTAAAAAAAAAACATTAGAACTAATTCTTCCTGAGCACTAATTCAAAAAAAAAAAATTTTCACAGCCTAATTAAAATAGAATTAATGGCAAAAACATAAAAATGAGTGCAAAACTATAGAAAAAAGTAAATTCAATAGAAAATGTAATAGTCAAACATATGCTTACATGTCTACAGTTGCACAATTATAACACATACACACAAATGTGCACATATATGTGTATATATATTTTATATACATATGTGTATGTATATTCTATAGAAAAACTTTTCTCTAAATCTTTTCTTAAAGGTGGTACATGTTATATGAATTGTCTAAAACACATTTTACTTTCCAATCCTATTTGGTATCTGTGTGTTCAAAAATATCCCCCTCCGATCTAAAGAAAATTTCTTAGATTGATACATTTTGTACATGAAGTCATCATAAGTCAGATTATCTATGTTCATGGTATTTTATACACAATAATTGAAAATGTAAAGCAATCCCATCTGTTAGTGCTTTGGTGTGTGACAATATTTATGAACAATTATAAATACATTTGTGTAAGGGATTAAATTTGACTAACCATTGAATCAGGAAAAATCAAGTTTTAGGCAAATTGAATGTATTAGAATTTGCAAATATCTAATTGATTATGTCTTTGATTGATAAATGGGTAAGAATGAGTTGCATGATAACAATGCTATAATCTCTACTCTTCTGGTTAGACAAAGACTAGAAACTAGTGTTTCAATTTTTTTTTCTGATATGTAGGTTGGAGATTTTCCCTATGACATAAATAATTAATTTGTATTTCCATGACAGTTATCTGTGTATTGTGCTCAGACATAATGCTACAATCATAATCTACATGTTACTTCATACATATATAAAATTATAAACACAGTTAACTCTTAAACAACACGGCTTTGAAATGCATGAGTCTATTTATACACAAATATATTCCTGACTGTGCCACTCCAAGACAGCATGACCAATGCCTCTTCTTCCTCCTCCTCCTCAGCCTACTCAACAGGAAAACGACCAGGATAAAGACTTCTATGATTATTCATTTTCACTTAATGAGGAGTAAATATATTTTCCTAATAACATTTTATTTTTTCTAAGTTATTTATTGTGAGAATACAGTATATAATGTATAACATAAAAAAATATGTGTTCATCAACTGTTTATGGTACTGGTAAAGATTCCAGTCTGCAGTAGTCTATTAGTACTTAAGTTTTTGGGGAGTCAAAATTTATACACAAGTTTTCTACTGGTCAGTGGTCAGCATCCCAACCCTCACATTGTTCAAGGGTGACCTGTATACACTTTCATCTATTTATTCAATTAAACATTAGTTATTAAGTAGCTACTGCTGGGAGGATACTTTGCAGATAGAGTTAAGGTCTCAAATCCAGGGACTTTGAGAGGGCCTGGTGGCCTGGACTAATCACATAAGAACTTAAAAGCAGAGAATTTTTTCTAGCTGGTTGCAGAAGAGAAGATTATAGAGATATGTTCATACAAGCTTGGAAGAAAATAAACTTCTGTGTCTTGAACTACCTTCATAATACAGCTCTAGTCAGGTCAAGTTTTTATTGAATCAAGGTGATCAGTCCCTTGCCATAGATGCCTGACAGAATAAAGAAGGTATACTCTCTGGGGTAAAAATATTTATTAAAATTTGGAGTCAAGACTCCAAATTAAAATGTTAGAGTCAAGACTCATTTATTTAAAACACAATATCTGGTACATAATAAAAAATTAGGAGACCTATAAAGAAACAGAAAAATGTGGTTGTTAATAGAGTCATTATTAATTAGAGGCAGGTTTATCTTGCCATTGGAAATATCAGACAAGAGCTTTAATACAATTATTATTAATATGTTAAATGGCCTAGAGGAAAAAATGAAAACTGAAGGAAAAAATGGAGAGTTTGAATGGAAAAAAAATGTATCTCTAAAAAACAAGCCAACAAACAAAAACATACCTGAAACACAGATTTCAATGCATGAACTTAATACCAAGCTAGATATAACAGAAGGAAAAATCAATGTCTTTAATGAAATGTCTATAAAATCATTTGTTCCATGGTGAGCAGGTATATGCAAATCTACACCCAAAGAACGAGGGAGCTGAGAAGCTGCAGAAAGAGGTTGAAAAAATCAGTTTCTCAAAAATACATTCAACAGAGACTTATGGACAGAAGTGATATCTCCGACAATCAAGTGATGGTGGATTCCCACATCCACCCTCCAGAAAGTAGATAATGGTATCTCTGATCACCAAGGAAAGAGTCATAGGCCCAAGTGTAGGAAAATAAAACTTCTTCAGATTTCTCAATGCTCTTTAAATAGTCTTAGTCTCCCGAGACACGTAGTCTAACATTACATCATGTTAATTTCACATACCCTAGAAACATTTTACTCTTCATATAACATGAGATTTAGATCTTTGGCCATTTTTCCAGCCAAATGCTCTGATTTGAAAGGACCAAATTGTTGTAGCATAGACTAGGTCTCTAGGTTTAACCTGAAGTCTCCAGAAGCCCGGAGGGCTGTCTCCCTGGATATTTACATTTCAAGAAATACAAGGTCCAACCCTTGAAGACACCTCTAAGATATTAAAGTTAGAAGCCCTAGGGTTTATTTGATTCTTACAAAGACATATTTACATTTTAAAATGTTAGTCAAGACTCATGAATATTTTCAACTCATATCCAAGGAGGAAAATTTTTCTCTTTCTCTTTCCTTTCTCTCTGTCTTTGTCTTGCTCTCACTCTCACTCTCTGTGTGTGTTTGTATAAACGTATTCATGTAGACATAGATGTATAAATATACATGCCCATTATTTATTTATATTATATAAATATAACTTTTCTGGTAAGGGATAAAGACAACTTTCTCCTTTATATAATTGTGGAAAACTCATTATCCTCCTTCCCTTGTACCCTTTATGAAGTGTATGAAGTGTCTGGCTACTCTTGCAGAACATTTTTTTGTTTTCTATCTGGCTTTTATTGTATTGCTTCCTTGGTAAGGTTTGTCACGAAAGGAGTCAACATACTATTTTCTACAAGGTAATGCTATAAACTAAATGTTTGTGTTCTCTAAAAATTCATGTGTTGAAATTTTAACCCACACTGAATTTTAACCCACACTTAGTAGACGGGGACTTTGGCAGGTACTTAGGCTGTGAGGGTAGAGCCCTCATGAATGGCATTTTTCCCTGTAAAAGAGATGCTGAAGAGCTCTCTCACCCCTTCCACATATGAGGTCACAGCAAGAAGACATCTGTCTGCCCTCACCAGACACCAAATCTGCTGGCGGTCCTTTCATCTAGGACTTTCCAGCTTCCAGATATATGGAAAATAAAAGTAACTTAATAACAAGTACAGAGTGTTTCTGAGGAAGGACAGAAGACATTCCATCGATTTATGCTATCTGTGACTGTTGTGACTTCTTTTTTTCCTTTTTGAGATAGCATCATTTCAAACTGAGGGGATCAGAAAACTTTTCCAGTCATTTTTTAAAAATATGTTTAACTTATTAATGTTGAAAGAAAAACAGATTTGTTTTCTTTAAAATTTATGTTAGAAAAAATTCAGATTGGTGAATAGAAAAGGACGAATCTATTAAAGTATGTGCTAGGTAAGAGCAAAAAAGTAAAAGAAATTAATAACAATCACAGCACAAATGTGAACAGAGTATATTTGTTGATTTGACAAGAAGACTAAAGCTTCATAAAAATAGCTGATACCTCTAAAGAATTTTGTTCAGCCAGAAGGAACAGATGAATGGAGGTGCAGACAAAGGTACCCAAACAAAAAAGTACTTATGCTTATTAGGATTTGTGAAACAGTACAAATATAGATGTACATATTCATACAGGTGAGAAAACGTTGCCATAATTCCCTCTGGCAGAGAAATGGATTTTGTTTAGTAAATCAATTTATAACTCTCTTTGGGGGAAAGGTGAAACTTTTGGGGCAGTCATTAGATAGCAAGTTCATAAAAGAATTAGCAAAAATTTTCTATATGAGCAATATACAAGAGTTTATAGAGTGAGAGAGGGATGATAGAAGGAAAAGGAAGAGATGTTGCAAGACAGCATGAGGCTGGTGTTGGAAGAGCAAGGAGGGAGGCAGAACAATTCATTCTAAGACATAGTATATAAAAAGAGCAATTAAAGACATTTATGTCCAACTTTCACTCTGATTGTGTTTGAGTTTGTTTTGTGGACATACAATAGAAGGGAGATGGACTCCCACCCCAAATTTAATTTGGATGTAGAGGCTGATGACACTTCTCAGAAATAATTTATCTGTCAAGCAAAGGACTATCAGTGAGAGCATGGCTTGCACAAGCAGGTCCAGACTGACTTGGCCAAAGCAAAGTGAGTGTGTTAAACTTTTAAAAAGGGTAGGAAGTGGGACTGGGGAAAAGTTGCCCTGATGGTTGGAGGTTTGCAAGTTTTAAATTTCCCACTGGTGCCAGAGTCCAGTGTGCACTGTATTATAAGTCTGTCCAGATGTGGAGCCAAAGGGGGGAAAGATGTAAAACAATGTCAGGGGCCAAACATCAAAAAAGGAAGTGGACTCTTTAGTATAGAGTTGCTATGTTGAAAGTTCCCCTCTAAGTTACAAATCCTTCATAAATTCTACTAAATTGATGCATTGTATACATGAGGTTTATGTTTATTGTTGTTTTTGTTTGTTTTGGTGAGATTCAAGGAAGAAGTTGATATTGTATGCAACAATACTTGATGTCAGAGATGACATGAAAACATGAACTTCACAGTATCAGGAATTGGCTGCAGTGCCTTTAAGGAATTTAGACACAGTTGATGTATACCATTGGAGTTGAAGAGTCTCACTTGATTTGAAATGGGAAGAAAATCTCAGCTAAAATAAAGGCAATTAGCAAATAAGACATTTAAATTCAGTTTCACAGAGCACTCTCATAACTAGCTGAACTCTATTTCTTCAAATCTTAGGGAAAGAATATTTATCTAAGTTTATAGGTTTTTAAAATAAACTTTCAATTAGGTTTATTTATATTTTAATATATTATTAAACTTACCAGGCAAACTTTACAGTTTTGTATTAATTTTATTATCTATCTGGGCCTCAATACTTCTCTACCACCTGTTGACAACTAATTATCTGAATTGGATTGCTACTGTGAGTCCACAAAGGAATTATAAATGCTCATATATCTGTAGCTACTCATTTTTCCCAATTTCCATTTAAAATATGTAAATGGGGAAAATATACTGAAGTATAACCAAAATTATGCCTAAAACATTTTATACTTTTCTTGAAAATAATTTCTAAATAAATACATTACATTCAAAAGTTCCAAAATTTTCAAATGAAAAGCTGGTATTTACCTCAGGACCTTCTCTTTTAGTTTACATTTCAACTAATGTATTAATATTCAGTAGTAAAATTATAAATATTTAAATGAACAAACGTAAAAACAAACACTAATAATTGGCAATGACCTCGAGGAAAACAAATTAGTAGAAATATAAGTATTTTCAATCTATCACACAAATACTGTTTATAGTATTAAAGCACTAGTTTGTCTGGGATTATATACTTTGTTGAGTAGGTAAGACTCCAAAGGAATTGGAGTATAAGAGATAAAGATAGAACTAAGGACATTTAGATTTCAGAATTGACACTGGTGGTAGCTGGATTAGGAACCATGATAGTGAGGAAGAGGATAGGTGAACACATTTGAGAATCATAAAAGAGTCCCATTGCATTGTGTTTGTATATGAATGTAATATAGAAGAGAGGGATAAATTATAGTGACTGTTTGTATTCTGCTTAAGCCAGTGGATAGATACTGCTTCACGGAAATACACATAGATAGGTTAGGTGATGAAGAATTTAGTTTGGGGCATGCTGATTTTTAAGATGCTTATGAGATACCCAAGTGGAGACATTCGATAAGCATAGACAAAGTAATTTTGAATTCAAAGCAAAGTTCAGGCATTGAAACAAAAATATGAGTTATTATTGTCCTTATCTTAAAACCAGCTATTCCAATTTCTTCTAATCTCTTTTTACTGTTTAACACTTAAAAAGGTACAGAAATTTGGTTTGCAGTTTGGTATGGAAGGAGCCTAGAAATTGCCACTCCATACTAATGACAAGTAAAAAGCTGAACACACTGAAAAACCATCAGCTCTTCTTAGATCCATCAGAGAAGTGGAGTCACAGGATAAACCACTGCCCCCCAAACTGGGGAGACAGACACACAGAATCACATCTTATTGGAGCATAAACCTCTGTAGGAATCAGCGCCAGGGTAGGAAAACCTAAACTGTAATTGGCAAAATACCAGAGACTCAGTGTGGACAACTTTGAGATTTAAAAACTCCAGGGGGATCGGTCATAGGGGTGGCCTTGCACTTTTGTGAGTTTTACCTCCAGGAGCTCTACATTATCCTAGTTGGTTTTCCTTAACTCTGTACTCAAATAAATGGTCTTTCATTACATTTCTTTAATTACTCCATTGAGTATGCCAGTTGTTTCCTGTCAGGATTTATGAGATTGTTGGAAATAAGAATGACTACAGGAAACATATTTTTTTAAAATGAGAACTGAAATTGGATTGCTAACATATTTTTAAAGTATACAATAACATCATTGCTGGAGGGAGATTACTTATGGGTAAACTTGGCCTACAGTAACTCTTTTCACTCTGTTAATTACTGATGGAATGGGCTGCAGTTGGAGGGCAAGGCAGTGGGAGACACAGCTGTGGCACTTAGTTACAGTGA
Source organism: Avahi laniger (assembly GCA_963575035.1). NCBI lineage: Eukaryota > Metazoa > Chordata > Mammalia > Primates > Indriidae > Avahi > Avahi laniger. The sequence goes on along the minus strand of CAUYSK010016690.1, from coordinate 57,175 downwards.
CAGCAATCATGATTACAAACATCTTGAAGAATCTAGGTTTAAGGCTTTCAGAGTGTATCTAGCGCAAAGATGAAAAATCAGAATGCCTCAATGGCAGTTCTAAAGGAATATCTTATCTCCTGTACTTTCAGGGAAGATATGCCTTAGAATTAAGCCCAGAGCCTAACTGTAAAAACTGAAGTTACGGTGCCAATATGCAACCCAATCACAATTTTTATGCTAAGGTAAGTACTGTTGGAGGAAAGGACTGAAACTCTGAAACAGACAATGAAAAAGTTTGAGCAAGCATGGACCAGATGAGGCTGAGAAGACTTATGCTGAAATTTCACCTTCTGAATCTTTCTTGATAACAAAAGCAATTTATTTTTCCTTCTGTGAAGAGACCATCCTTCTGCTTAAATAAATGTATTTCATAAGAGGCAGGTGCTTCACAACTACATGATGATTCTCCTTAGTAAATTCTTAATTTAAATCATTGGCTCAAGTGCCTTTGAGTGGCATTAGCATTTTATAAGTTCAGTTGAAGCATAGACTCAACTGTGGCCTGCAGCCAGGAAGATTGAGAGACAGAACTACCCACGTATACTTTGGAGGAAGGCATCTGAAAGCCTAGAGAAATGGGATTCTTGAAGTGACTCTATTATGTGCAACCTGCTCAGCCACTCCTACGCATATCCTCCAGCAGAATACTCCTCACATGCAAAATGATTTGATGAGGCACTCACCAGCATCATCAAATAGCTCTTTGATGACTTCTTTATAAATTGGAAATGACAGCGGAAAATGCTTTGGTGGGATTAAGAATAACACATTGTGAAATGTTAAAGGCCATATATTAGAGTTTAACCTGAGAAACAATTTGAATGCCAATAATAAGCTTCAGGGGCAAAGTTTTACTCACTTTGAATATTTTGGAAATTTATGGCAATATTTAATTGATTACGAGGTCCTTATGAATGAAACAGATGATATCCAACTAAGGCCCCACCTAATATATATATAAGTGGAAAACTTCTAGGTGTGGAAAGTAGAGACCTAACCTCAGTAGCATTGACAGGAATCTAGAACCTCTTATGCAGTTCCGAAGTCTAAGCCAATCCATGACCGATCATCATTGATAGGACACTCAGTTCTCTTGAGGGAGAACAATGCTCTCTGCCCACAACAGAATAATGTGAATCTTTCCCCTGTTATTTTGAAAAATGAGTTGCGACACTTTCTAGAGTGACATTGCATTTGGGAAAGAAAAATTATGCTGTGATTATCAGAAAGGATTTCTGAACTACAGTACTAACTCTTGGTGACACATAACTCTGCAGTGATCTGGCAAATAAGGGTTTATGAAGGAAAGGTACCTGATATGGTCTTTCTCAAATAATCCTCACAGTAGATTCCCGTGATACCACAGATCCAGCTGGTGTTTGTTTTACTGTTCTAGAGTACATGATATAAGTATTAATACCTGGCAAATTCCCATACTCTTTTCTGACCTTTGGAGTCCAGGTTACTCTGGTAGGAACTACCAAACAGAACCCTTTTAATGGTACTTGAAAAAATAAAAAATGATCATAGATTATTGCAAATTAGTTGATAATAATGGCTCAGGCACTTCTGCCATTTGCGATATTTATATTGAAATAAATAAACACAACTCCTGGCAAGTGATATGTAACTATTGGCCTATCGATTTGTTTGTTTGAAATTTCTATCAACAAAAATAAGCAGGTATAATTTGTCTCTACTTGTTATAAATAACATTGCTCCTTTTCTCTCTTTTATCAGGACTGTATCTAGTATCTCAGTCAATGCCATTATGCGGTCTGGAGTGATTGCCATCATCTTGTTATCTCACAGAGCATATAACACATTAGATTGATGGATTGGGTAGTATGCAATTATGGGAGCAGATTTAATCAGTCTCTTATAAGCTGTTGCTTCTGCATTGGTGGGGAGCCTGAAGTTGCCTTAGATCTGTAGGAAAAACAGGTGATAAAAAACACTGATCTTGATGCAGGGAAAGTGATGACAATGTAGGCATCCACAGGGAAAAACTGGTACCTATGAACACAACTCCTGTCTTTTTATTATTGCTGCCAACCTTGACGATACATAAAACCTTCAAAAGATACTAACATCCTCTGTCATGAAGGAGCACATGCACCCAACTAAGAGCTCAGTGAAGCTGAAGAAAAATATCTGACAGGAGTTGAAGAAGCTGTGGACCTGCTGCCATCCTATACCAACAACCTAAATCAGCAGATTCATGACAATGTACATGAGCTGCAATGGTGCCTGGCATACTATGCCAACATTCAGAGAATTATTGCTGCTGTTTAATTTCTATATTCCAAATATCATGAAAATTTCTGTCTGGGCCAAATCTAACTAAACACCACACAAGAAAAGAACTTCTGGAAAACATAGCATCACTATAGCTATGTTGACTCAATGCAAAACCACCATGAGCTTGATAATCTTGTAGACCACATGATATTGGAAGTGTCTGTGGCAGATAGGAATTATCTATGAGATATCTGGCAAACCCCAGTAGAACAATCACAGTGAAGAGTTCTAATGTTTTTATAGTAGAGCCATGACCTGTTTTGCTAATAACTATTGTCCATTTGAAAAGAGTCTTTCCCTTGTTAACGGATCTTGGTAGTTGTTGAATGTCTGGCTGTGGGATACCATGCGACCAGACCTATGCAGCATGAATCGATCCAGTGAATCAAAATCAGACCTATGCATAAACATTCCAATGTAAATGGAAATTGTATATCCAAGGTGGTGTCTGAACAGGTCCAGAGGCAATAGCAAATATACAATACAGCTGACCCAGATATCTATTGTGTCTGCTCCTATTGCTTTGTTGTCCACTCTTAAACCAACACTGATAATTTTATGGAGAATTCCTTTTGATAAGTTAATATGGGAAGAAAAAGCATGGATGTGGTTTATAACTGGGTTTGTATGATATACTGGAACCCATTTGAAGTAGTTGACTATTGCATTATAGCCCAGTTCAGGAGTAACTGTGAAAGACAGTAGCTATGAAGGACAGAATTTTCTTCATTTCATCTAGTTTCCTACTTCACATGGAAGGAGAGATAGTTTGAGGAATGTACTGCAGAAGAACTATTTATGTGTACCTTTCAGAATGGTCAAAAAATGTAATATATTTGTGTGCCATGTAAATGCCCATAAAAGGGCAACTGAAGAGGAGTAAACTTTCAATAATGAGGTGGAAAAGATTATTTTTTCTGTGGATATTCATAATTAAATTCTATAATCATCCTGCTATTTACCTCATGGGTAAATGAGGTTACAAACTTTTCATGGTAGCAAGAATGGAAACTGTACATTTGCTCAATAACATGTGTATCTCTTAATTAAGGCTGATCTGACCACCTATTACCACTGCTAGCAAGAGTAGAGGCCAACGTCCAGCCAGCCCCTTGTGACAGATTGATTATAGTAGAGACCCTCTTCATCATGGAGAAGGCCACAGTTTGTCTTATGGGAATAGATGCATGTTCCACATAAGGATTTCCGTTTTCTATTAAAAAATCCGCTAGACTACCATTCAAAGACTTTAAAAATTCATTTTCCATTTCCAGGCTTCCCACAAAACATAAACTTTGACTAGAGACTGCATTTTATGATGAAGCTAATTATCTGTTGTGCTGATATAACAGAATGCCAAAAACTGAGTACTTTTTAAATAACAGACATTTATTTCTCATAGTTCTGAAAGCTGGGAAGTCCAAGATCAAGGCACTGGCAGGATAAGGGTCTGGTAAAAACCCAGTATCTGCTTCTAAGACGATGCCTTAAATGCTGGATCCTATGAAGGAGATAAAGGCTGTGTCTTCACATAGTGGAAAGGACAGAAAGGACAAAAAGGTGAAAAGGGTTAAATGCCATGTGAAGCTTCTTTATTAAGAGGATTAATCCCATTCATGAGGGTGGAGCCCTTATGACCTAATTACCCCTAAAAGCTCCATCTCTTAATGCTATTGCATTGGAGATTAAGTTTCAACATGAATTTTAGAGAGACAGAAACATTTAAGTCATAGCAGAAAAATAGGAATACACTCATATCTGCAGAATTCACTGTGGTGGTTTAATAGAACAGTGAATTGCTTTGCTGAGGGCTCAACTGAAGTGTCAGCTAGGAATCAATATCCTGCAATTATGGAGTTCAATACTACTGGATATGGTATATACCTCAAATTAGCTGCCAATATGTTGTTTTCTGTTTATACACAGTGTACTGTGGTTGAGTAACCAATGGCTGGAGTTGAGAGTAGACCTTTCACAATCATAAATAATTCTGTGGTTCCTATAATGTGATTGGTTATACTTTGGTCAAGTAACCAAAGGCTGTGGTTAAGAGTTGACCTTTCACAATCTTAATTTTATAGTATCTGTAATGTGATTTGTTGCCTGATTACCAGAAATTCCTCCCATCTATGTATATTAACATGTTTGCAGCACAAATTTGCATTTATCCCATCCAGAAGTAAAACCTATTTCTCCATCCCCTTAAATATGGCCTGACTTTGTATATCTACTATTTATTCAGTACATATTTATAATCTACTAGAACTTCTGAAATGCACCCAAATACTTAATATATGTTTTTCTAAATAGGAATATTTTGACAAAATTATTATATGTATGATAGAATCTTACTTTTTGTAGAACCTCAAATGACTTGGACTCGAATTTATGGGGAAAGAAGAAGGAACAAATTATAGATGAGTTGTTAGTTTAGGGACTACTCCAAGATTACTTTGGAGGCAAGTTTGAACAATATAAATCATATTATATAAGAGAAACAGACTATAGAGACATTCTGAAATGTCAGAATAAGAAGCAAATTTTAATTGAAGGTTAGCAAAAAATGACATTTAGCAGGACTTCAAATTGTAAATTTATATGAAAGTATTTCTAAGCATTTAATATTATCTGTGGTAGGGAAAAACCATACAATGATGCACAGAATTTGGGAGGGTGGTGTTGGGCAGGATATGGAAAAAGTGATGGCTTCCTTGTGAACAGGCTGATCTTGAGGAAATATCTTTTCATAGGAAATGACAAGGTGGCAGATGAAAATATGGATCTAGTGCTGAGGAAAAAAGGGGCTAGAAGTTCATATTTTGGAGTTATAAACCTGTTGGATACAGGGAAGGAATTGTAAGGACTGAGATTTCTCAAACAAAGAGTACAAACTAGGTGAAAAATTTGGCCATGATATCACCATTTCAAGTAGATTGAGGAAAAAAGCATCAACGAACATGATAGAGAATGAGTGATCTTAATGTGGAAGGAAAATAAAAAGAATCCAAAGCAAGAGAGGGCTGTCTTACTTGTTCGTAGTGCTAGTTGTTGTTGCTATTATTTAAGAATTTAGGAGGATAGAAAAAGGAGACCTAAAAAAATAATCACAGGTCTTTTTTTTCCGATTATGCTTTTTTAAATGGGTTATAAACAATATAATAACATGAAAGAATATTTTAGTAGCATTTCATTCACTGCTAATAAGTTTAGAATTTGTTTTAATAAATTTATATTTTAGATACATGAAGACAAATCCAGACTTAAACAACCTTTAATTAAATTTAGCTATGCCTAAATTTTGGCTCTATTCTCAATCTTTCCAATAATTATACATGAGAAATTTAAATGTTAGCAAGTAATTCATTTAAGTGCTCTTGAAACATAATTTCCTTCTCTCCAAAATTAAAATTCATTTTAACACACTTCTGGAATCAAATATATTGATTTTCCTTTATTTCTATTCTTTTCTATCTTTCATGTACATATCATTGTTGCAAAAAGAAGGACATTGCTTACTTTCAAGGAAGAATAGTGTGCTAGAAACCAAGAGCATGATCTGAAGCCCTGGAACATCACTTTATCTTTCAAGATTTCTAGCCTTTTACGCCTTGATAAGAGTGCAGTGTCTTATATTGGAAGATCTTCTAGCATATTAGATTATATGCAGATCAAAGTTCTAACCTGTGTAAATATGTTTGATTAAAATTATTCAGTACTACTTTTCAGATTACAACTACTTTTATATTTACAGCATGCCATCAGTTGCTTATAATATTAATAATTAACTGAAAAGGACAAAGTTAAGCATTTACTCAGCATGTTAATTCTAAACCATTTGAATTCAGAAGATTCACTGCCCTTGATATCCTTTCTAATATTCTTATACTAAAATTTATAAGTAAATAATAGTAAAATGAATTGCTAACTCTTTGAAAAGTCTCATTCAAAATACAATTTTGCCCAAGATTTACATTCAAGGCAAAATATCATTACTAATCCATTTAATTTTTTTTCCTCTAAGGGGAAAAAATAAATTTTGCATTTTAATGTAGTTATTTTTCCTGTAGTCATCCTTCACAACCAAATTAGGCATGTATGTGGAATTTATCGATTATGTAAAAGAGATACACAATTTCATTACCTCAAAAGATAGTGATAGTGTACTACAATTCAAAGTAGAATAACTCTGGTTGCTGCTTGATCAAATTATTTCATAATATGGGGTCTATACTGATAAACATTTATGTTTTTAAAAATCTCCCTCCAGTTGCATTCCAACACCAATTACCATTTTCCTACAGGTGGTCATACAAATTCTACTTAGAGTATTGCAGATCAGCAAGGAATTTTCAAGGAAGAACTCTCCCAGCTGAATGCATACAAAATGTGCAGAATACATTTAACTTATGATTTCCTAAGGTGAAAGGTTTGCAACTGGAGTTGAACTTGAAAGAGAAAATGGTAGAAGAGAGAAAATATTTAGTTTCCATGACAATAATAAATTTAAATACTTTACTACCCACAAACACCTTCATAATTTTTTTCTTTCACATGCTAAAAAACAAGTCTATGCTGGAAAACAAGTCTCAAACTCTTAAACAGAATTTTAAGAAAAAAGCGTTGATCTTATAGTTACCTTTGTATGGACATCACTTTGATCTGAATTATATATATTAATTTTTTCTCCCAGTTTCATTTGTGGAGTATTGGGAGCTGGTTTTGTGCTATTAATCAGTGATAAGATATTACAGTCTGCCAAAAAAACCAGTGTATCATACACTATCATCTTATGTGAAAACAAACATTTTTGCATGGCTCCTACTATGTAATATATGGTACACAAAGTAAACAAAAGACATAATGTATAAATTAATCTCTCCCTTCTCTATACTCATATCACTTTGTTTCTACCAATGATAGCTTTCCTGTTCTACTATATATTTTAGTTATATGAGTATGTGTCTAACTTCCCCAATATATTATATTTAAGCTTTTGAAGTGCAGGGATTAAATTTGATCCATTTTTTTTCTTTCAAATTCCTAACATTCTACCTGACATATATTATGAATCTAATTATGACTCGTTGAATTGACAAACCTCATAATACATACTTACACAATTTCAAGTATCTAATTTTATACATCGATTTTGTAGTGATATAAAATATTACATTACCATCAAACTCTAGTGAAGTGACACTTTTAAAAGCAGGTCAAAAATATAATACCAAAATCAGGACTTTTCAGATAGTTTCAACTGATGATAATTGTTTGCATAAACACTTTTTTCTCTAAATAATAGTTTCTAACTTTATGTACTATAAAAGTAACAAGCAATAATTATCTCACCATAATAATTCTCTCAATTTAACTGCAGTAAAATTTTTGATATTTATCACTATCGTATTATCAAATATACATTATAAAATTGCAAAGAACTTTAAATGAATCCCTTATCACTGAATTCACTCTTTCCAAATTAGCATTTGGAGGAGAAATTAAATATGAAGAAAGTGCATGCACTACATTCAGCATACAAATTTATATGGAACCATTCATTTAAATTCTATAAGGAATGACTTCAAATAAATTAGATTTTACTATCAGAATTAATTAGCTGAATTTTAACTCTTTCACTTGCTCCTTTTTTATTATTTATTATTTTTCCTGTCTCTATCTTTTACTTCATCCATAAGCTCATTTATTAATACTAAAGTATAGAGATTTTACCTAAGTGAAAGATTCTTCACATTAATAAAGCTATGGCACTAGCCAAAAGAAATTTGACCTTGATGGAAGTCACTGCACTTTTAATTGAGCAGCAATTACAGAAAAAGACAGATATTAGAAGAACTGAGAGGTAGCAATATTCAAGAAGTTACACTAGTTCATGGTAATATGTAAAGTTAAGCTATATAATTGCGGAGGTTAATCATCCAGGCCTGTAAGAAAAAAATAGACATTCTTCTTTCTTTTACATTTCTGCTGGTATGACCTTCATTGAAGGGTTCCATTTGTCTTTGAGTAGGAGAGAAGGGAACATGGAAAAAACACACAGTGATGATGACTTTTATAGCATCAGTGCAAATGGAAATGGTAAGTTAGTGTGCAGGTTCTGAAATTTCAAAATAGGATTTTTATAGGTTTTCAAGACAAGCCTAGGAAGAGAAAATAATCTTAAAAAGGATTCCTTTATGATCTCATTTAACTTATCATGAAGGAGCTATCATAGATTAGATTGTAGAATACTACTGAAAGATAAAAAGAGAGAAAGCTTATTTTTTCTAAACTTGAGCAAATGAGAGTTCGAGAAAAGTGACAGAGGAAACTTTAACAAGATTCTCATTTTCTCCCCGCATGCCTCTGCCTTGAGGTTGAGCCTAGAAAGGGGTATGGCTTTAGAGAAACGAGATCATTCGGGAGACGTAAAAAATGTGGACTTTTCATCACACTCTATATTCGGGCTCCAGCCACAGGAAAATAAACCTAATGCTATCAATGATTAGGAAGAAAGAAGATAATGTTTATCTTTCTAGAGTGGCACTTGCAATTGTAGCATGAATAGATATCAGAAACATCTTATGAGAAACTAGTTGAGGAAGTTTTCAGGAGAGACTTATCACAATGGAGTCTCAAAAGGCAGAAGGAACATTTGTCTAATTTAGGAACAAATGGAGATCAGAATCACAACTGTGCTGTGTGTGTCAAGAATGTTCTACATATATGCCGGAGGAGCCGGGGGAAAAGACAAAGCAGACAAGCAGATCTGCTGCGTACTGGCAAGCAGAAAGAGAAATATCCCGTGTTACACAAACCCATCTTTAGCCCAAATACCGGTTGGTGTGGTAGTGACCAAGCAGACAATGGATGTTGATCTGAAACCGTAAGAGGCAACTAGAGAATCTGAGAACTCACTATTTCCAATGCTATAACATTATTTCTTCTTTTTTCCCTTCTCCCTTATCATTGACTGTGTATCCTAGAAAGGGAGAGAAGTTTAAGAACTCAAGGTTTTTTACCTGAAAACCTACATTCAGAGTTCAGCCCCAGAAGTGATTAATCCATGTGTGGTTTCTGATCTCTTCATAGTCTGAGTTATTTCTGTTATTCAATTCATACTGAGTGTATGACATCCTAATCAGATCCTGGGACATACTTTTTTCATTCTTTTTTTTTATTTATTTTTTTTATTATTTTTTTTATATTATTATTCCAAGGTATTGTGAGGGTACGAACATTCTAGTTACACTTTATGTCTTTGCCTCACCCAAATGCAGGTTAAAGGCATGCCCTTCCCTCCCTTTAGTGCTCCCGTGTCCTTTAGTTGTAGATTCACCCCCCATCCCCCTAATCCCTGGAGAGTATTTCTGCCATGTGATCACCCTAGTGTTGATCAGTTAGTACCAATTTGATGGCGAGTACAAATGGATCCCTTTCTTCTGCTCTTGTGGTGCCTCACTTTGGATGATGGGCCTTAGTCCAGGAAAGTGTGAGAGGTACTAGATTGTCGTCATTTCTTATGATTGAGTAATATTCCATTGTAAACATATACCAAATTTTGGTAATCCACTCATGGATTGACGGGCACTTGGTTTGTTTCCACACTCTTGCAATAGTGAATTGTGCTGCCATGAACATTCGAGTGCAGATGTCTTTATAGTAGAATGTTTTGTGCTCTTTTGGGTAGATGCCTAATAGTGCTATTGCTGGATCGTCATTCAGGGGTTTTTGAGACCCACGGAGAGGTCCAAGCCCCCTGAGCTCCCGCCTTTGCCTATAATCTTTATAAACTTATAAAACTATATCTTTGTCTCAGTGTATTCTTTTATTTCTTCCATTTTCCATTTTTCTCTATTATTTTCTTATCCCTTGCAACTCTACCAAAGGGACCCGGTTTTTTGCAGGGAGCACTGGCCACGTTCCCCACAGGTGGTCTTCCAGTGCGTCTCTCACTCAGTCCCACCTGCCTTCTTGCCATTGGGGCCAGTGAGAAAACCCTTTTGGGCTTAGGTTTACTTGCCTATTTCTGCCATTTATAATCAAAAGAGTCTTTACTAATAAACGCACATTCATAAAAAGAAAGTTTTATTTTTGAAGGTGTTGTAAAATCTTAAGCTAGCTGAACATCATAAACACTAGAAAATAAAGAACGAATAGCATTATGACTTAATCTGTTATATGAAATTTCCTGGTATCCTTGAAAAATCCAGGCTGAGGAAGTTTATTCACATAAAGTATTGAATGTTTGGGACAGGGCAGAAATTGAGACAGAAAAATGCAGAAGAAAGTCAGTATCTCAGTGGCAGACAATTTATTTCTTCCTCCTGTCGCACAATTACTCCTACCTCTCCTAACTCCTGGTCCTCCTGTCAGTCAGTGGGGCCTTCTGATAACCAAAAAGATAACGCTATGGAGAGTGTCTCTGGGGTAGGAGTGGAGAAGAAAGTCTGGGAGAAAGGGGCAAATAAACTGGCTGCCAGTTTCAGAAAAAAATTATTCCCTGTAATGATCCAAGTGACACTAAGTGGCACACTGGCTGGAGCACACGGGTAAGTCACTGCATATACTAAAAGAACACAGAAGACGTGTGAGCTGACATAAGAACATGGCTATTGCAGTGACAACCAAGCTGCTCTGAACTGACAAACCACAGGTCAGCTATTTTAACGGACTGTGGACACAAATGTTCAGGAAAAGGTTAAATTTAATTTTAAAAACTTCCTTGTTTCTTAATCGTGTCTAAATGAGCCTTGTTATTTAGCAAGCTATCCAACACCTCTGTGTCTGTCATGCAATGAGGCATATAGTACATATTGGGTAATCATGGTATTAAAATTAGCTCATTGGGCAAGAACAAGTTGGAGCATATGGCTATGTTGATCCTTAGAAAATGACGACTACCAGTCATAACTAATTAATCTCTATTGCCTTAGTAATGCTATCCAGAATGTTTAAAAATGAAATATAAAATAAATAATATGAAAGTATATATTTAGGTTTTCATCCATAATTTCTTCATAAAAATTAATTCTGCTGATGGAGATATAGGCTAGAAAACTAACGCTAGCCAAAAATAAATAAAACATGCTTATAGAGGATTTCTTTTTCCTTTTTAGAAATGGCTATTTACCTCTGAGTATTAAAAAAGTTTCCAAGAATCAGAAAACGTAGAAGAGTACAAAAAAGATAATTAAAGTTACCTAAATTACACCACATTAATTGATAACTCTGAAGTTATCTTTCCAGACTTTTTTTTTTTTTTTTTTACAAGTCTATTAGTTTGAGGATCCGAAGCCTAGACATTACCTGGGAATTTGTTAGAAATGTTGAATCTCAGACTCCATCCCAGACCTAGTGAATCAGGATATGCATTTTAATGTAATAAGATTCTCCAAGTGATCTGATGTACACTAAAGTTAAGAACCACTACACTAAGCAGTCTACTAGTTTGTCTTGCTAAAATGTTGAACCAGAGTTTTTTTAGAAAATATAAATATTTTGATATTCTTAGAAAAATATCAATTTTATTGAGATATAATTTACATACTGTACACTTCATCCTTTTAAAGTGCACAATTTAGTGGCTTTTGGTAAATTTATAAGAGCTATGTAGCCATTGCTACTATATAATGTTAGAATGTTATCATTTACCTCCCCAAACAACCATACCCATTATCAGTCATTTCCTACTCCTTTTACCCTGCAAGTCCCTGGCAACCATTAATAATCTATTTTCTGTTCAAGACCAGCCTAGCCAACCTAGTGAGACCCTTCTCTACAAAAAATAAGAAAAAAATGAGCCAGGCATGGTGGTGCCTGTGTGTAGTCCAAGCTACTCAGGAGGCTGAGGCAGGTGATTGCTTGAGCCCAGGAGTTTGAAGTTAAGTAAGCTATGATCACAACGCTGTACTCCAGCCTAGGTGACAGAGTGGGACTCTGTCTCAAACAAACAAACAAACAAACCACCTACTTTCTGCCTCTATTTGCCTATTTTGTAAATTTTACATAAATGAAACCATATATTAATAATATGTGGTCTTCTGTGACTGGCTTCTTTCACATAGCATAATGTTTTCAATATTCATCCATGTTGTAGCATATATCAGCACTTCATTCCTTTTTATTGTTGGGTAATATATCCTTTGTTGAGATATATGACTTTTTTTTTTTATTCATCCATTGGTGAACGTAATTTTCTTCATTCTTTGGTTACTATGTTCCTTCATATACAAGTTTTTGTGTAGACCTGTGTTTTCACTTCTCTTTGGTACGTACTCAGGAGTGGAATTGCTAGGTCATATGGTAACTCTATTTTTATTGTTTGAGGACCTGTAAGACTATTTTCCAAATTGAACCACCATCTTATATTACCACTAGCCATTTATAAGGGCTTGAGTTTTCCACATCCTCAGTATTACTTGTTATTATCTGACTTTCTGAAATAGCCACCCTATCAGGTATGAAGTGGTATCTCAATATGGTTTCTATTTCCACTTTACTGATAACTAATGATGTTGAGTATCTTTTCATGTGCTTATTGGCCATTTGTACAACTTTCGTGAAGAAATGTGTGTTCAGATCTTTTGCCCATTTTTAAATTGGGTCATTTGTGTTTTTATTGTTGAGTTGTAAAAATCTTTTATATATTTTAGATACTAGATCCTTAAGAGATATATATTGTCTCCCATTCTGTGGGTTGTCTTTTCATTTTTTATTGATGTTCTTTGATGCACCGAAAGTTTTAATTTTAAATTTGATGAAATCCAATTTATCTATTTTTGTTTATGCTTTTGATATCATTTAAAGAAATCATTACCCAAGGTCAGGAGGAATTACTCATATACTTTCTTCTAAGAGTTTTATAGTTTTAATTCTAACCTTTAGCTCTATTATTGATGGTAAATTTATTTTTGTATATGGTGTGAGGTAGGTGGCCCAACTTCATTCTTTTTGGTGTGAATATCCAGTCATTCCAGTGCCATTTGTTGAAAAGGCTATTCTTTCTCCATTGAATGGTCTTGGCATCCTTGTTGAAAATCAACTGATTATAGACATATAATTTCGGAACTCTCAATCCTATTCCATATCTATATATCTATCTTTATGGCAATAACACACTGTAATAAATAATGTAGCTGTGTAGTAAGTTTTGAAATTGGGAAGTGTGAGTTCTCCAACTCTATTCTTCTTTTTTATGATTTTTGGCTATTTTGGATCTTTTACACTTCCATAGGAATTTTAGGATCAACTTGTCCATTTCCACAAAGAAGCCAATGGAGGTTATAGGAGTTGCATTGAGTCTGTAGATTAACTTGGAAAGTACTGCCATCTTACTATTGTCTTCTGGTTCATGAACTTGGCATGTCTTTCCATTTATTTAGTCTTTTGGTTTATTATTTCAACAATGTTTTATAGTTTTCAAAGTCTTGTACTTCCTTTGCTGAATTTATTTCTGAATATTTTATTCTTTTTGATGCTATTGTAAATAGGACTTATTTTCTTATTTTCTTTTTATATTGTCATTACTAATGTACAAAAAAAATTGATTGTTACATGTTTATTTTGTATTCTGCAACATTGCTAAACTCATTTATTGGCTCTAATAGTTTTTTGTGTATGGATTAGGATTTTCTATATATAAAATCATGTCATCTGAAAATAGTTTTACTTCTTTTCCAATCTCCATGCCTTCTATTTCTTTTTCTTGCTTAACTACCATGGCTAGAACATCTAGTACAATATTGGATAGTAGTAATTAGAGTGGACATTCTTGTCTTGTTTCTGATCTTAAGAGGAAAGCATTGTCTTTCACTATTAAGAATGGTGTTGGCTGCGGACATTTCATAGATGTCTTTCATCATGTTGAGCAAATTCCCCTCAATTCTTATTTTGTTGAATTTTTTTCATCATGAAAGGGGGTTATATTTTGTCAAATGCTTTTCCTGCATCTATTGAAATGGGCATGTGTTTTTTGTCTATTACTCTATTAATATAGTATATTACATTAATTTTCTGATGTCAAGGAAACTATATTTCTCGGATAAATCCCACTTGTCCATGGTTTATGATCTATTTTACATATGGCTGAATTCAGTTTGCTGGCATTTTGTTGAGGATTTTGTATCTATATTTATAAAGGATATTGGTCTGTAGTTTTCTTGAAATGAGCTTGTCTGATTTTATATCAGGATAATACTAGTCTTACAGAGTAAGTTGGGAAGTGTTCATTTTCTGTTTTTTTTAAGAAGAATTTGTAGAAGATTGGTGTGAATTTTTTCTCAGCACTTTGAATATGTCATCCCACTGCCTTTTGGCCTTAAGGTTTTCTGGTAAAAAGCCAGCTGTTTATCTTACTGAAGCTCTCTTTTATGTGATGAGTTATTTTTCTCTTGCTGCTTTCAAGAGTCATTCTTTGTCTTTCAATAGTTTGATTATAATGTGTCAAGGTATGGATTTCTGAATTTATCCTACTTGGAGCTCATCAAGCTTCTTTGATGTTAAGACTGATGTTTTTCATCAAATTTGGGAAATTTTGGGCCAAAAATTCTTCAAGAATTCTTCATTCCCCTTTATTTCTCTCTTCTTGCACACCTCTCCTTCTGGATTTACCATTATATATATATTGATATGCCTGACAATATCCACAGGTATCTTAGACTCTCATAATTTTTATTCATTCCATTTTCTTTCTGTTCCTCAGACTAGATAATCTTGACTGAGCTTTCTAAAATTTTGCTAGTTTTTTCTTCTGCCAGCTCAAAAGCAAATTTTTCATTTTAGTTATTGTACTTTTCAATTCCAGAATTTTTATTTAGTTCTTTTCTTATAATCTGTTTGTCAATATTCTCTACTTGGTGAGACATCATTTTGAAATTTCCCTTCAATTATTTAGACATGGTTTCCTTCACTTCTTTGAACATATTTGTAATAGTTGATTTAAAGTCTTTGTCTAGTAAGTCCAATATTTTGGCTTCCTCAGGGACAGTTTTCATTAACTGTTTTTTTTTTTTCCTGTGTATGGGCCATACTTACTTGTTTGTGTATCTTGTAATTTTTTGTTGAAAGGTAGACATTTTAAGTACAACGTGGCAACTTAAAAAATCAGATTCTCCCCCTACTCCCACCAGGGTTTTTTATTGGTGCTCTTTTTTGCTTTTGCTGTTCTTGTTTGTTCAGTAAAATCTGTATTCTAGGTTATATGCAGCCATGCAAATCTCTGTTCAGTTAGCTTAATGGTCAGCTAATGATTAGACAGAGATTTTCTTAACTGTCTTAAACCAACAGTCTCCCATTCTTTGCCAAGAAGCTCTTCATGTGTATTGGGGCACATCTGCAATGTTCCAGCAGTTTACAACTCTGCCTTAGTGCCTTTACTTCCTGCTTGTGCAGAGACTCAAGGTCAGCTAGAGGTGAGAAATTAGGACATATTCTGGTGTTTCCTGGGCATGGTAACAGCCTTGAACATATATATGACGTTCTAGATCCTTAAGAATAGGGAAGAGTTTTTCTAAAACCCCTATAAGGGGTCTTGCTCCTCACATCATCATTTTAGCCACGCTCGTGTTTGCCCCAATTGTTATTGTCCTCTCAGGAAACACTGATGCTAAACAATTGCCAATTATTGTTTCCAACAAACTCCCTGGGTACAGAGTTTTTCCTACAGAGTGAGGTCCGAGTCGGGTCAGATAATGACAATGCCCTGTGAATGGAGCTTTTTCAGGGAGCTGTGACACATTTCAAATAATGACAATGTTCTGGGGATGGGAATTTTTGAAGAGGTCTAAGCCTGTTATGTTCACTCCGGTGACTGCTAGGCTGCTATTTTTCAAAATTACTTTGGTTGTGACACTGCTAGTATTCAAGGCTACCATGGAGCTGGGAAGAGGGGATGGGAACAGGACAAGCATATATGCCACAAAATTCACTGTTCTTACTGATATTTCTCACATTTTTGCAAGCCTTTGGTTAATTTCCAGAGTACTGAAAAAGTTTATTTTGACAATTTTTTGCCAATGTTCTCGTTGCTTTTATGAAGCAGAAATTTTTGGAGGCCCTTACTCTATCATTCTGGAAGTGCTTCCTCCTTTCAGAACTTTTAAAGTAAGTATTTAAGGCATATTTCTATACTAAAAGAACAAAATGTGACAGCTGATGCACTCATTTTCTATTTAGAACCACTTACAGTCCACACAGTGTAATGTAGATAAGAAAGTGCAGTTACCTTAGTTCATCCTAGCATTAAAGTAAAACTCGCTCTATTTCTTGGATGAACAAATGAGTAAACTGACATGAGTGAATGAATGAATGAGTGCATGATTGTGTGCATAAATAATGAATATCCGTGCTCTCAGGGAGCTCAGGTGTCACCAAGAGAGGCAGGCTGGCTGCATACCAAGATGCCTTCTAGAGAGGCAATTATCATCCTGGTGGTTTTACTCTGGCGCCAAGTCTGGCCTTCAGCTTTGCATACTCAGCTTAAAATCAGGCTGTCAGCCCATAAGTGGGGCCACATCTTTGGCACAGTTTCTCATTAACCCATCTCATAGAGATCAGAATGCCAAATTATTAATTTGCAATAAGAGTTATTAATGCCATGAGGACCATAATAATTGTATCAGCAAGTCTAGTGCGTTTTCTCCCCATAAGCTCATACTGAAAGAGGCAGGTGAAAGTCAACCAAGTAAGATTCTGTGGACCCTGGGGAATGAGATCTCTATTTAAATACACGGGAAGACAAATCCTTCTGAGAAGTCTGCAAGATAAACACAGAAACAAGACAACAAGAATTGTTATAAAATTCAAATGTTCAATGGCACCGGGCTACTGAGACATGATAATCTATTAAGATCTTAACTTCTGCCTTGTTCCTGTTAATTTAGGAGTCTGGATATAATGAAAGGGTAATCTTACCAGGTAAGATCTAATGCTCTTTTTACCTGGAAGAGGTAAGAGAGAGGTGGAAGAGAGGGAGGATATAAGCACCTTCTTTGGGCTTTTTCTTTTTTGTGCTACCCCAGTCTTTGTTTGGAAGGCTGAGCCCAGCAAGTAGTTAAGCTGGCACAGCCCCCACTATGGAGGAGAGGGAGGCTCATGATTACCAAGAGGGGGAAGCAGCTTGACCTGGGGAGACTTGGTTTTTCTGAGATTGAGAGAGGTGAGAAGCAGGCAGGTTTGGGGACACTGGCTCCACAGGTGGCACAGGCATGAAGTCTCCCTTTCAGAAAGCTGGACATTCAGTACCTATCTGCTCAGACACGAGGTTTTCAGATGGACCACGGCAGCCATGAGGGGGAAGGTTAGGGCACACTGAAAGCCAGAGGCCCAACCCCTCTGGATTAGGGAACCTGTGGGATTCCTTACTACAATACAAGAATAAAATC
Source organism: Avahi laniger (assembly GCA_963575035.1). NCBI lineage: Eukaryota > Metazoa > Chordata > Mammalia > Primates > Indriidae > Avahi > Avahi laniger. The sequence continues at coordinate 39,452 of CAUYSK010016690.1, read as the reverse complement.
TAATTTCCTGACTGCTCCTCGTCTTTCTAGTGCTAAAGACTTCCCTTTCCTGGGAAAGATTTAGATGGTTCTTGCCTAGGTGCTCCTTGCTGATTCCTCTATTCATATGCACCATTTCTGGACAACCCCATTTTTGATATATTCATTCTTAAGTCTTGCTTTGGCTTCATTCCAACCTCTCAAATTAGCTTTGCAGACAGTTGCTCTGATCCAACTTCTTGGAGGCACCTCAGTTTCGCTGCCACCTTTTGCCTCCACCACCTAATTTTAGATTTATTATATCTGTGTCCAGTAGGTTATGAGGCATGTGTCCACATTAACTGTCTAAAAAGACTCATGATCCTTCTCTTTTTCCCTTTACCCACTGTCTAGTCTTCTATCTCCCTTTCATTCTTAAATCTTTCATTTAATCTCCCTCATTTTTTGGAATTAATAACATTTTCTGAGGTGCTTACTGACTAGCTCTTCTGCTTCTCCAACCCTTGACACCCCCAGCAGTTGATGTCATTTAATTTCCTTTGTCACCATTATTGTCCCCTATTTAACTTATTCTCCCCACCCACCCCGCTCCAAGTATTCAAAAATTTCTCTCATTTTCTTCTCTCCCACCTGTAAAGGTTGCAGGTGGAAAAGGTAAAGCCAGGTGACTAATACTCAGGTATACCAAGCTTCCAGGATGCACAAAAATCTTTAGAACTTGAACGAATCCATTGCTAGAGGTCAGATAACTGATGACATGCTTTAAAATAATTCCATGAGGCACACAAGAAGTGAGCTCCATTGACATTCAAGATTCTAAAATAACCTTTAATGAGGATCCATAAGACCTTCTCCACTCTCCCTGATGAGAACACAAAGAAAGAAAAAAGCACCACTGCTTTATTACAAATTTGTAGCTTTTTTTTTTCTTTGTTAAAAAGGACAAACAATTCCTGCAATTGCACCTTTGGACTTTAAATACTGTTAAAAAGAGTAGTAATCTTGCAATAAGGTCCTTACTGAGGGCAGCATTTTTTCCATGTAGAAATCAAATTAGTTAAAAATTTTTCTCCTTAGGAAAAAAAAAGAACACCTCCTTTACAGCATCACCTTGAAAGAGAAGCCAGGTGTTGTGCATTCAATCAGTAAGTGCTAATAAAATGCTAATATCTCGGGGCAAAAATTGTGAAACTGAAGATACTGAAATGCTGGTCCATTGGAATATCTGGTAAAAGGAAGTACACTCACAGGGGCCAATTAGCATGTACCTTGTTAAAAATTAAGTTTAATGATGATTAACAAGGCCATCTATGTTTGAGTAGGAAGTGCTAATTTGTGAGGAGCTCTGACAGTACTTGTAGCCCAAGACCCTCCTTATAGTTTATGTCTATAGTACCTGAAACCTCCACATCACAGGCATCATGTTAGTAGCTTCCTTAAGAACTGACCTTAAAATATGCATAATTCGCAGGAGGAAAGAGAGAGGAGGAAAGACAAATATATTAAACTACTACTAGGGATTTTCACATGTATGAGCCTCATAAAAATCTCATGAGGTCTCGTTAGTATCATTATGACGAGGTGTTATGGGGTGATGGTCAGGACCATGGGCTGTAAAAGGAGACAGCCTAGACCTGAGCCTGGCTCTGTCATGTACCAGCACATCAGTGTGCCTCAGTTTTTTCATCTGTGAAATGGGGCAAATAGTGTATTTATCTCATAGGACTACTAAGAACAGAAAATTACTACTGTGAACAGTCAATTATCGCAGATAAGATGCCTTTAAGAGTGACTGGCACATAGTAAGTATGCAACCAGCATTTTGATTATTACTTTGCAGATGAGAAAACTGAGCCTCAAAGAGGTGAAGTAACTGCTGGTGATCATGTAGCAGGTAAGTGCCAGAGCCCTGAACAGTCATCAGGGACACCTGTCTCTGAAGCCCAGGCATGCACTTTGCACACCATCTCAGCACAGTATGATCACTAATGAAGCTTACTGCTTTGTTTTTCAGATTTCTTTGCAGGAATGGGACACAGGATATGTAAACTCTCATCAAAAATGGGGAATACAGGGAATGACAGTCTGTAAAGATCTGGGCCAGTGGTTTTTCAAACTTGGCTGCACAAGTTCAAAACTCCTTTCAGGCCACATTCGAGAACAATTAAATCCAGCATCTTTGGGGGTGGGATCCATGCATCAATAATTGAGCACGTATCAGAATCATCTGGAGAGCTTGTTAAACACAAATTGCTGCGTCTCACCCCCAGACATTCTGATTCAGTAGATATGGAGTAGAGCCTGAGAATTTGCATTTGTAACAATTCCCTGGTGGTGCTGAGGCTACTGGTCCAGGGAACTCTAGAAATTTAAAAATTCCCTCTGCATCCAAGTGCCTGGATGGGTCTGAGGAGCCGCAAAGTAGTAGGAGAGTGATTTTACGGTGAGGTGTCCCAGAATGGAGCATAAGGGCACACAGAGAGAATGGGAAACAAGACATACTCCTGCCCACCTCACAATTTTTTCCTAAGGCTAATTCAAATGATCAATGAGGGTTTTCACTTCTGTACTAACATTTGGCAGTTTTATCAAATTAGTGTCTCTCTTTATTCCAATACAACTGTTCCAGTGGAAACATCAATATTTCACCCAAAATTAAGCTTCAATGAAAGAAATGGGATTTTTTAAAAGTCAAAATCAACTGACATACATACATACATTTATTTATTTATTATTAATTTATTTATTTAGAGACAGAGTCTCACTCTGTTGCCTGGGCTACAGTGCCGTGGCATCAGCCTAGCTCACAGCAACCTCAAACTCCTGGGCTCAGGCGATCCTCCTGCCTCAGCCTCCCACGTAGCTGGGACTACAGGCATGTGCCGCCATGCCCAGCTAATTTTTTCTATATATTTTTAGTTGTCTGGCTAATTTCTTTCTATTTTTCAGTAGAGACACTTGCTCAGGCTGGACTTGAACTCCTGAGCTCAAACAATCCACTTGCCTCGGTCTCCCAGAGTGCTAGGATTACAGGTGTGAGCCACCACGTCTGGCCTGACCATTATTTATTTACAAAAGTGTTTCATAGGTAAAGTGGATGATCAGAAATACATCAGGTAAATAATAAAAATAGGAGTCACAATTCTGATTTGTCATTAGAGTTTAAGTTCCATGAAAGCAGGGACCATATCTGTTTTGCTTACAACTTTACATGCAGAACAAACGCAGTGCCTGACAGAGAGAGAGGTAGGGAGGGAAGCTGAGAGGCAGGATGGGAGGAGGGAAGACGGGAGGGAGGAAGGGAGGGAGAGAAGAATCAGAACAGAATGCAATGCAAAAAACTGTAAATGTAGCAAAAGGGATTATTTACATTGATAGAGTATAGTCCACAATAGATAACAGTTATGGATTTTTATGTATTGAATAGCATAACATGGAAATATGGAGAAGCCAAACTTTTAAGAATTTAAGGCAAAAATGCTAGGAGTTCAACAGCAGTAGGAGACTTTTTGGAGTCACTCTATTAAATGTCTGCTCATATATACAGCATTCTATTGAACTCTTGTTTATAGACTTGATCTTTAAATCTTGGTTAATAGAGGAATAGCATCCACTTTAATTTATAGTCCTAAGTGTAAACAGTCCAAGTGAAAAAGTCACAAGTGAATGTTGGGTTCTAATCTTGTCATCATGCTTTATGCTATCTATTTTATATAGTACTTTGATCTTTCCTTTGCAGTCTTTCTTTTGCAACATGGATTTTATTTTTTGATACTTTTAAAACAGCTTTATTAAAGTATAATTTATATGCCTTAAAACTCACTGATTGTACATGCCCATTTTCAGTCTCTATGCATTTTGGAAGATACAGTTATACTTCTAATTCTACCATAACGTACCTTTCAGCTTTAAAAAAACCACATTGAGCTTAGTACTAATTAACTGCAGGGAAGTGAAACAGTACTTAATACCTCCTTCTTTAGGGGCTAACAAATTAACATATTTACTATTTTTCTCCCTGTCCCTCCTCTACTTGCTATTTTTAAAAAAATAATTCAGGATTTTCTACCAAGTATATAAATGCTAAAGTAATATTTACCTTCTCTCTTAAGACTTACATATTACAATTACATTCTACTCAGTGAACAAATTTTCAGCAGTTAAGAATTAAATCTACCCAACCAATTTTAATGTTCATAATGATTCCTTTTATACCATCAATTCTCCTTTCTTGCTTTTGTTGTTGTTATTCATTTCCTTCTTGGTTAGAGAATGCCCGTAAGTAAATTTTTTCAGTACTGTATAGAAGTGACATATTTTCTAAGTCCTTCCAAATCTGAGAATGTTTTTCTGATTCCTTCAGGCATTTATGGTTTAGAATTTTTCAGTTACAAGCATTTCTATCTAACTCGACTCTTTCTTCCTTTGTAGGAAACGTTTTCTCCCTTACTGAATGCTTTTCGGAATTTTTCTTTACTCTTGAAATTCAAAAATATCACAGATATGTCTAAATTACCGTTCTTTTCATTCATTTTTACTAATAAAATACAGTGAACTTTTACTGCAGATTCAGGTCTTTCTTGAGCCCTGGAAAGTTCTTTTTCCCATTTACGTCTATGAATACTGCTTATGTTCTATTTGTTCTTGAATCTTCTGCAGAAATACCAATTACTATGTGCTGGATTATTGTTTCCTATTCCCCACATTTAACATCTCTTAATTGTCATCTCTAAATATATATGTCTACAAGTACATTATTGTAAATCAAAATAATATTAATATTTATTAAGGAACCATCATGTGCTGGGCACATGGATTATCTCAATCACTCTTCATAGATAACTATGAGATGGGTTCTGCTATATCCCCACTTTGCAGATGAGAAACTTGAGGCTCATAAACAACACAATTACTTGTTCAAGTTCTCACGGTTGTAAGTAGTGGAGTTGTCAGGGAAAGATAAAGTTTGATTTTAGGTCCTGGGCTTTTAACCAGTATGCATTCTAAACCGTAAATGCCTGAAGGAATTGAAGAAAATTCTCAGATTTGGAAGGACTAGAAAATATGTCACTTCTATACAGTATTGAAAAAATTTGCTTGCAAGCATTCTCTAATCAAAAAGGAAATGAATAAAACAAAAATAAATACAAAAACACTAACAAAAATATTACATGTATATCATACTGAAACAGATAAGACTCTGTATTAAAAACAAATAGAAAGTATATTTTTCCCATTAAAGCTACACGATGAGCAAAATTCAATATTTCTACTCTAGTCAGGGAATTTTCATATACCAGCCCAATAAATACTCAAATATGGGGTTTCCCACCATGATAAGCACAAACTTGGGTAACAGCTGGCCTAACGCTCTGAGGGTCCCAGACTGTGGCTCCCCCACTGCCAGTGCTTCTCTCCATAGCAGAGCTGCGGCTGTGCTGAGAAGCCCTTTTCCTCCCATCTCTCTTTACCCTGTAGGTCAAATTGGATCTACACAATTCCATTAAATTTTGTGACTTCCTTTCAGGTAGTCTGTCGGCTTTCTGCGTTATTAGATCTTGCCCTAGAAGCATTAACTGGCACATCTCTAAGAAAGTCCATCAGCCATGTGTTTATTATACCACCGTCCTCCTCAGATGTCCTTGGTTCCTTACTGCCACCTTGGAACAATTTAAATAGTTGACTTGTCCAGGAATTTTTAAAAAGAAGCACTTTCTTATTTCAGAGATGTTATTTCTTTCAATGCATCATTATCCTTAAGAAACCCCTTTCCTAGCCTCGTGGAATAAAGGACAGACTCCATTTTTCAAGAAAGCACCAAAAATGAAGATGCAGACTTACAAACGTGCAAGAGAAACTCCCAGTGTTGGCAGTTAGTTTGGTCTCATTGAGGCTGATCTGAACTGAGGAAGGCCCAGGAAGTGCAGACTGTTCTCCAAATTACCTCTAACTCCCTGGGAGACCAATTTGGAGATCTGATTCCGTCCTGGTATGGTTCTAGGGATCTGCCAATCAATGCAGATTTCCAAGCTTGCCCTAGAAGCGGACCTGACTGAACTGAAGTTGGCAGGAAACAGCAAGGTCTGCATCTTCAAGCCATCTGGTACTGTTTCTTTCAAAACTTCTGTGCTAAGTTTATAAACTAAGTCAGCACTCTCGCGTTATGATTGGTTCCTGGTTTCAGAATTTAGAAGCAATATATTGGATGATGTGTTGGGAGACTTAGAATAAGTTGAACCCAAAGCATAAAAGAGAAAAGTTGATAAACAGAACTTTTTTGAAAGACTACATTAAAAAAAAGAAAAAAGCCTGGCACAAAGACTCATGCCCGTAACCCCAGCTACTCAGGAGGCTGAGGGGAGAGGAAGGCGTGAGGCCAGGAGTTTGAGACCAGCCTGGGCAACAGAGCAAGACCCCCATCTCTTAAAAAAAAAATGAAAAGTCAAATTACAGTCTGGAAAAATATTCCAGATGTAGATAGATAGAGGACTAGCATCAAGGATACATGAAGAACTTTTAGACCAAATTCATACAAACTATTTTAAAAGACACTTCACTGAAGAAGATATACTAGTGGCCACTGAGTACATGAAAAGATGCTCGACTTCATCACTAGTCATCAGGGAAATACAAATTAAAACAATGAAATATCACTGTGAATCCATGTCTACAATCAAAAGAAGACAACACCAAATGTGAACAAAGATGCAGAGAAAGTAGAACACTCAAACATTGCTTGTAGGAAGGTAAATGTTACAGCCACTTTGCGAAACAGTTTGGCTGTTTCTTAAAAGCTAAACATGCACTTAGCATATGTTCAGGAAATTCTACTCTTAGGTATTTACCCAAAAAAAGTGAAAACATGTCAACACAAAGACTTGTACATAAGAGCTTAAACCCAGAAACAACATAAATGCCTATCAACAGGTAAATAAATACGATACATCCGTGCAATGAGATACTACTCAGCAATGAAGAAAAATGAACTACTACTAAACACAACAAGTTTAACAAATCTGAAAAGCATGCCTACAAAAGCAGCTTAAGACCACACACTGCATATTCTATTTCTCTGAAATTCTATAAAAGGCAAAGTCATCTATAATGACAGAAGTAAATCAACATAGTAGTTGCCTGGGGTCAGTGTCAGGGGGGCAGGAGGGAAGTTTCAGGGGTGCTAGAAATAGTCTAGATCCTGATTGTGATGGTGTTTATGCAGGTGCATAGGTGAGTCAAAACTCTGTGAACTGTACACTTGAAATGGGTGCATTTTTTGTATTAAATTACACCTCAACAGAGTTTTGTTTTTTTAAGAATAGGCTGGAAGGAAATTTCGTTTGGGAGAGTTCAAAATTCCAGTGCAGTGCTGCATTCATTTCTTCTCACAAGGTGGAATTTTTACAAGAGTTGAAGCCACAGGCAAGCAAACTCTAAGTTTCTAACTTAAAGGCAAATAAAAACTTAGCTATTATTATTGAGAGGACATGGGGAAATTCAGGAAGCATTATTAATTTTTTAATACGAAGATTTGTCCTTCCCAGGGGTTATGCAATGCTGAGACGCTACTGTGATGATGTGAGGTGCGGGTGGGGGTGAACAGCAGAGCGGCCTGTTTTGCCAGCTGCCACAGAGAATGCTAAGACTCAACTTATGTTAATGGACCCACTTCCTCACAGATGCAGGTAGATTCTTTAGAAGAGCCATCTTCTGTTCTAGATGGTTTTAAGTATTCCAAGCAATGAGGCCCTGTCATTTCTTTAAAAATTGATTCCAGGCCGGGCGTGGTGGCTAACGCCTGTAATCCTAGCACTCTGGGAGGCGGAGGAGGGAGGATTGCTTGAGCTCAGGAGTTCGAAACCAGCCTGAGCAAGAGCGAGACCCAGTCTCTACTAAAAAAAAAAAAAGAAATAAATTAGCTGGACAACTAAAAATATATAGAGAAAAAAAAATTAGTCGGGCATGGTGGCGCGTGCCTGTAGTCCCAGCTACTTGGGAGGCTGAGGCAGAAGGATCGCCTGAGCCCAGGAGTTTGAGGTTGCTGTGAGCTAGGATGACGCCACGGCCCTCTAGCCCAGGCAACAGAGTGAGATTCTGTCTAAAAAAAAAAAAAAAAACTGATTCCAAAGAATAAAAAGATATCATAACAAAGAGATGCTTTTCCCAGCATTTCCTCTCACATGCTCCTTTCCTAAACTCTTCCTCCTACTTACGTATGCCTTCGTGATACATCGGAATCTGATTTCCCTCCTTTTCCTGTAAAGAATAGGGTTGCATCTCCCTACAAGAAATGAACAAGCAGGGAAATAAAAAGACATTTTTACAGTTAAGTGTGCTTCACAAGAGGTATTCAGTGTCTTACAGCACCCTGATGAAGGCCTCTCCCAGCCACCTTTCCCAGGGATGGTTTAAACCAGGCACCTGCAAGGATAGCAAATGAGTCAGCAATTTTTTTCTTTTCACACTGTGATTAAACAAGGCATGGAACTTTACAAGATGTCAGAATGCATCCAGTCCCTTGCCACCCACAAGAACAGGCATATTTTTGACTTTCCTGCAGACCTAATGGAGTTAGCTGGGAACTGGAAACTGTCCAGATATTTGGGAAAATGTAGCCAATCTGTGATGTTACCTTTTTGTCCTTACTGAACAAAATTTCCAACAAGAAAACTGAGGTTCATAGTACATCATGTATCAAAATGTTAAAATCATAGCCCAGGAATGCTACATACCAATGACAATGTTAACTTGCTTTTGCAGAGTCCTAGAACATTCCAGGAAAAATCTATATATTGTGAATTTTGGATGTATAAATATTATTGGTAAATAACTAAAATAACATGATTCGCCAATACATTTTGACAAGGATGAAGAGGACTATAACAAGGCTTCCCTCCCAGCCCAGATTAATAGGGGCAGGCCTGCAGACGCATCACCAGCTGTACTGGCTTCGTGATGTCCACCCAAGGAGATTATTTAGACAAAAGCTTCCATAGAGCAAAAATTCCTTCTCATGATACAAGTTTTCACACCTCCCTGCCAGTTCAGCTCCATCTTATTACCATGAAAACCTACATTCCATAAAAAGTAGCAAGGACATTATCAGGAGAAACAAAAGGAGAAAATTTACCCTTGGCCCTCCTGGGGAGATAAATGTCTTCAGAGATTTCATCTAGCATCTCCCTTTTTGTGGCCTCTTGGCATTTTTGATACACTGAAAAGTTCTACATGAAAACTTCCTTACACTTTATATTCACTGCAATTATCACTACCTGCAAATATATAACTTTTACTTGTGTTTAGTCTTTCACACTAAAATGTAAACTTAATCCGGGTAGGATCTTCATCTTATTGACCCCCATACCCAGCAGCAGATGGTTTTGTGCTGGCCTGACATCTTCCCACCAATGGGAGTTGAAGGGATAGCAGGTTATAACACACTGACCATCAATAAATAGAAAGCAAAAATAACTTTAAAAATATTTAAAATACATACAATACTTTTGAATCAAATGTTTTCTAAATTCATCCAAGTAAAATTCATCTAACTTATTGCACAATTTTTCTTGAAATGTGGCCACTACTGTGCGAATAAGAAAGACTATTTTCTTTGATGATTTTTCCAATTAAACTTCAGGCACCTTGTTGTCTCAAAAAATTGGCTTAAAGCAGAACATACCAAAGGATAGGCTATTACATTAGATGTCACACGGGAGAAAAGGTCTTAATAGTCAAATAAATAGGAAATGTTGAATTAACAAAGTTCACTAGAATTATTTAGTGTCAGAACTTTTAATATGTTAATGTGCTTTACGAATCTCTAGGAGAGGAATAGAGCACACTGCATTTCATAAACTTATTTGCCCATGGAACTGATTTTTTTTTTTTTAAATAGCTCTCAGAAAAACTTTGGGAAATGCTTGTTTAAGCCATAGACATTTTCCTTTATTTGGAAGTATGGTCACTGAGAGAGGCATAATAGGATAATTCATGATTCAACCATTCACTGGACATTGTATAATAAAACCACTAAAGAACATTTCCAAAAGCAAATCAACGAATAACACAGGAACCTACCATATAGCCCTTTGCCCTAACATTTATAAATCATTATACAAGGATATTTATAACTACGTCTTCTGTAATACTTCAAAATTTACAAACCACCATCACATTCTCTCGCTTGGATCTCACAATGCTATAAATATTATCACTCCTGTTTTACAAATGAGGAATCTGAGACCCTGTGACATAAAGCTACTTGCCCAAGACCTCACAGGTACTGAATGGTGGAGCTCATGTGTTAACCACCAGACCTTCTGTCTCAAAGACCAGAACTTTCTCCTCCACAGCACATAGCCTCCTTGGGGTGTCAAACGCCATTCTGAGTTTGTAGACCAATAACTGCCTCAAAACCAACCACGACCAGCTGATCCCAAATATAATAGGATGTGAACAGCATTCTGGAAACACTTAAGTCAGGGATGAATCAAGAACTATGTTAATACTTAGATGCAACTATTAGATTTAATGCTCCTGTTAGTCCCAAATCATCATGTACTCAGAACTGCAAGCCTGACTTTCCATCTCACAGGCTCCCTGATCAGAAAAGAACAAGAGCCCAAATGCAAAGTATACTTGAAAAAGTAGCTTCCTTACCACCATTCAGGCTGCAAGAGGCTAGATTTTTATGTTTTGGGTGGACACAGGAGCACCTCCTACTACAAAATGAAAGTCATGTTTAGGTCCTGACCACTCTGTCTGAATTCGTGTTGTTTTTAATGGCTGTTTGGAACAGTAACAAATGATCCCCAAAGAGGCAATGGTTCTGAAACGGCTGGGTTATTCTTTTTTTTTTTTTTTTTTGAGACAGAGTCTTGCTCTGTTGCCCTAGATAGAGTGCAGTGGTGTCATCATAGCTCATTGCAACCTCAAACTCCTGAGGCAATCCTCTTGTCTCAACCTCCCGAGTAGCTGGGACTATAGGTGCATGCCACAATGCCAGGTTAATTTTTCTATTTTTAGTAGAGACAGGTCTCACTCTTGCTCAAGCTGGTCTCAAACTACTGAGCTCAAGCAATCCTCCTGCCTCAGCCTCCCAGAGTATAGGATTACAGGCATGAGCCATAGCACCGGGCTGGGGCTAGGCTATTCTTAAATGGACTGCAACTTTCATTGAAAAGAAATTCTAATTAACTGGCCATTAGCAATCTACCCACCAAGATTTTTTTTAACCTTTCTGATGTTCTCAACTTGCAGTGAGATAATTCTGGTCCAGACTTTTGGCCTGTATAAGTGTATCAGGGAAAATATCTATTTCATGCATTGTGTTACGCATTTGTAAAAGGGGAGAACACTCCTATGTTATGTGCATATTCCAGACAGCCTGCTTTTTTCTGTTGCAACATTATTTGTCTACGCAAAATTACGTACCTATATTGTTAAACACATCCTAAAATGTCACTTCTGAATTCTGAGCATAAGAGTAGCACACAGTCTGCTGAACTGATTATATGCACGTGGAGCAATCATTGTGACTCATCTGGAAAAAAAGAAAATTTGCCTAATTTTTCAGTTGGGGAAAGTTATGGTAATAACACTACTTCAGAATTTGTAAGTTAAGCAGCGAAAGCATCAAGTTCAAGTCCAAAGTAAAAACAGTGAACTATATTCTGAAACTCACAGAACTAGAAAGCAACTAAAAAATAGGAAATACATAATTAACCAGAAAAAAAATAAAACAGAATCATGAGATTGCATGTCAATTAACCTCTTGCTATAAGAGAGAACCATACCCAAATGTTTCTCCTCTAATGCCAACTTCCCCCACTTTTCATGGGTAACACTGGGGGAGAAAAATCGTGTGCCCTTGTCAGTAGGCCATTTTAACGTTGTAGGAACTGGAGAGACAGCAATGGGAGACAGGGTAATGAAAAAATCTGTAATAAACCAGCTGGATTGGCTTCTTTCAAAGATTAGAGCTAAAGCTCACTGTTTGAGAACTCTATAAGTAGAATGTAGAATGACACAATTCTCCTATGCTCTCAGGAATTCAAAAGAACGGTGGTAGCTTTTTTTAAGCTAACAAGACCACAGGACCACAGAAGATCCAAGAGTTCACAACAGAAAGGAGCACAGTTTGTAAACCACGTTTTATTATAATGTATGTTGGATCAGTGAGGTAGAAGAGTGTAGCAGCCAAGAAAATGGGCTCTGGAGCCAGACATTATTATTTATTAACTTTAACATCTTGGGAAAGTCATGTAACTTTTTGGTGCCTCAGTTCCCTCATATTTTTTCATTAATATTATTATTTATTTCAAAATATTAAGGGAGTACAAATGCTTTTGTTACATATAATGTTTAAGTCAGGGTTTTTGGTATACCCGTTACCAGAAAAGCGTTCATGGTACCCAACAGGTAGGTTTTTATCCCTCTCCTTCCCTCTCAGTCTCCTCACTTCTTGGTTTCCAATGTTCTTTATATCTCTCTGTGCCTGAGTGTGCCCAAAGTTTAGCTCCCAATTATTAGTGAGAACATATGGTGTTTGGTCTTCCATTCCTGAGAAACTTCACTTAGGATAATGGTCTCCAGTTCCGTGCTAGTTGCTGCAAATGACGTTATTTTATTCCTTTTTTACGGCTGAGTAATACATTCCATGGTATGTATGTGTGTGTGTATGTGTATATACATATATATGTGTGTGTGTATATATATACACACACACACACACACACACACACACACACACCATATTTTCTTTATCCACTCATGAACTGATGGGCACTTAGGTTGATTCTTTGCAATTGTGGATTGTGTTGTGATAAACATTTGGGTGCAGGTGTCTTTTTTATAAAATGACTTATTTTCCTTTGGGTAGAGATACCCAGGAGTAGAATTGCTGGATCAAATGGTAGGTCTACTTTTAGTTCTTTGAGGAATTTCCATATGTTTTCCATAGAGATTATACTAATTTACAATCCCACCAATAGTGTATAGGCATTTCTTTCTCTCTGTGTCCATGCCAGCATCTATTTTTTTTTTTTGACTTTTTAGTAATGGCCATTTTGATAGGGATAAGGTGATATCTCAGTGTAGTTATAATCTATTTTTCCCTGATGATTAGTGATGTTGACCATTTTTTCATATGTTTGTTGACCATTTGTCTATCTTCTTTTGAAAAACTGCTGTTCATGTCTTTCACCTACTTTTTGATGGGGTTGTTTTGTTCTTGCTGACTTGTTTGAGTTCTTTGTACCCTCATCTTTTAAAATCGGGATAGCAGTAGCAGCACCTACCTGTGTAGGTTAAGCTATTGTCTCTCAGCTTCAAACCCACCCTGTGTACTCTATTTTTTTGATGCTGGGGCTGGGAATCTAAAAGCCGCATCCTGCTTTGCCATCCTGCTCCCCGTTAGGCTCTGTCAATGCGAGCTGCTAGAGGGAGTCTGGATGGCTGGAGGAGGAAAAAAGAACTTCTTGATCTTTCCGTCAGTTGCTCCAGCCTCTCTTCTTTATCCCATCAGTGGCAGCAAGTTCCAGCAGCAGCGGTTGGTTCCGGTTTGCAGTTCTTCCTACACTCCCAGAACCAGCCTCTCTGCACCTTCTCAGAGGCACCAACACCAGCTGGGCAGCACCCTGTCCTCAGGAGACCAAGTTTTAGTTTCTTCTCCAAGCTGCTGAGTTTTATTATTTCAACCTCCACCGTTTGTTCCACCATCTGTAGAGGTGTTGGGTGCTTCTTGCACTGGTTACCTCCATGAAACTTTAGGGTTCTTTTCTGGCCTTTTCAGTTCCTCAATACATGGTTAACATGTATATTAACCTGGTTAATATTTCTTCATATTAAATTCTCTCTACTAAAGTAATCAGTGTATGAAAAGACCAGCTACAACTAGAGAGAGAAAACATTTGGAAATTACATATTTGATAAAGGACTTGTACCCAGAATATGTAAACAATTCTTATAACTCAAAAATAAGCCCAATAATAAGCCAAAGACTGGAATAGACAATTTACGAACTAAGACATGAATGGCTAATAAGCACATGAAAAGGTGCTCGACATCATTATTCACTGGGAAATGAAAATTAAAACCACAATGAGATACCACTACATACCTACTAGTATGGCTATAATCAAAAGGACAGACAATACCAAGTCCGGGCAAGGATGCAGAGAAACTGGAACTCTCATATATTGCTCATGGGAATGTAAAAGGGTACATCCATCCACCTGGGAAACAGTTTGGCAGTTTCTTTAAATGTTAAACATAGGCTGGGCAGTGGCTCACACCTGTAATCCTAGCAATATGGGAGGCTGAGGCAGGAGGCTTGCGGTCAGGAGTTCAAGACCAGCCTGAGCAAGAGTGAGACCCTGTCTCTACTAAAAGTAGAAAAAACTAGCAGGGCATGGTCATGCACACCTGTAGTCCCAGCTACTCAGGAGGCTGAGGCAGGAGGATCCCATGAGCCTAGGAGTTTGAGGTTGCAGCGAGCTATGATGATGCCACTGCACTCTACCCAGGCGGGTGACAGAGTTAGACTCTGTTTCAAAAAAAAAAAGTTAAACGTAAACTTACCACACAACCCAGTAATTCCAGTCCTAGGAATCTATCCAAGAAAAATGAAAACATATGTCCACATATTATTGATAATAGTCAAAACTGAAAAAAAATCATATGTCCATCAACTGGGAGATTCATAAACAAAATAGGATATATTTATACAACAAAATTCTATTCAGCAATGAAAAGAAACAAATTTTGGATACATGTGACAACATGTATGATGCTCAAAAGCATTATGTTAGTAACAGATGCCCAATGCAAAAGTATTATATGATTCCATTTATATAAAGTGTCCAGAAAAGGTAAATTTATGGAGATATAAAGCAGAGCAGTGGTTGTATGAGGCTAGGGGTAGGACTCAGCCTCATGCAACTACTGACTGCACACAGGCTTAAGGGGATTTTTTAGGGTGATGAAAATGTCCTAAAACTGGATTATGGTGATAATGTAACAACTCTATAAATCTACTAAAATCATTGAATTGTACACTTCTAATGGAAAATTTTATACTATATAAAAAAAAAATGGTGTGGTTTCTGTCTCCCGGATAGACTCTGACTGACACAACCCTCATAGGGTTGCTATGAATAAGAAAGAAGTTAATATACAGAGGTTTGTAGAACAGTGCCTGGCATACGGTTAAGTGCTATATGTATTATTATTGTGTTATTCTACAAAAAATTAAATATTATATGCATGTAGTACTTGGTACAATGCTTGGCACATAGTAGGTTCTTAATAAAAATTACTACCAGTGTAGTATAAGCCGGCCATGCCCTCATAGAAGGCCAGCACGGCCAAAAGGAGGTATCTACATGGAAACCACAGAACTGTTGGTCTATGTTTACGCTGTGCAAAGAAAAACAAAACAACACACACACACATACACACATGTGCACACCATGAATAGGACAAAGATGCTGGAGCTGGGAGTCAGAGGCAGAAAAGGAAAGGAAAGATTTAGGTAGAGGCAAGGAAAAAAGACATAAATAAGTCAAGAAGGACTGGTGAACATAAAGGAACAGATCACAAGCCAGAGAAGTGAGTCCCCACCCCACCCACCTCACTCAGGCAGTGGATGTCTACAAGCGTTTGTCTGGACCAAGGTCCTGGAGTTCCTTGCTAAGCTAAAGTCAGCTAACACTGAAACACTCAGGTTCCTTCCTTCCTTTCTCCCTCATTCTTCCTTTCAAAAAATGAGAAGAAGGTAGATCTCCTGTTAAGTGTTCTTACCACAGCAACAACAACAAAAAGAGGCTGGACCAAGGTTTTAACCACAAGGAAAGTGTTATTCAAACCCAAACTGTCCTGCTGGGAAAAATAAAGGCAGCAAAGCTGCCTGGTAAGGACCCCTAATTCAGCCTTCCTGAATTCCAGGGTACATCTATCCAGTCTAAATCACACACTCCACTGCTAATGAGCTGACAGCTTCACTCAAAACTGCTCTCCACAGATAAACAACCTAACAAAAGCACTGAATGTCCACGGAGAGGAAAGCTGTGTTCATACGCAAGAAATGATAGCCAAAAAATTACAATGACAAGTTTCTTAGTGCTTCGGGCTAAAGGCTTAAAGTTCAAAAGTACATGGGGAAAGTAAGCCTTGGGGAAATAGCTACTTCTAGGAAATGAACCATTACAGAAATGTAATTTTCTCTCTTTGTCTTCAGACTAAATAAAAAAAATTACCATGATACTCCTCTCTCTTAAAGTACCAACAATTCCTCAGCAACAGCCAATTTATCTGCAAGTCATGACAACTCAAATTTTTATTTGCCCAGACAGCCAAAACTAAAAACAAACCAACCAAAACACACATTTTTTTCCTAATAATGTATCAACAGCTCCAGAATTTCCAAGTTGGAAAATACATCCATCATGCTGATATTTCCAAATCCGCTATTCCCAGCCACGGTCATCAATAAGGGAGCATTCTCCCTGTTCCACCTGCTTAACATCTGATGATCTATGCCCTAAAGCCATAAACAGCCCATCTTATCTGACCCAACATTAACACCAGGTAATGTTGAAGGTTGAACGCTGTCTTAATACACAGAAGTTTGAGTATAACAGCGTGCCAATTCTCTAATTTGGAAATAGGAGAAGAAGAAGGACGTTGACTCAGGCTACGAGTTAAACATAGAGCATCTGGTTTCTAAGCTGGAAATATAAGAGCTGCCCTGATATTTATAGTCCAAAGGCACTTGGAACTCAACCCCTAAATGATTCTTTCTGATGACCAAATGCATTATTCATATATACGCAGTAAAGGTAGAAACTTTATAGAATCTTTCAAAAATAAAGAATGTGCCTCTAGTATTTTGGTTTTATCATTAGAACCCAGCTAAATCCACCCCAACATAATTAATCTGCAAACTCCATAGCAAATTTAAACCACTTCTCAGTTAAAATTTAATAGCAGACTAATGGAGCTAGAGGACCCCATGCAGTCCAGACATTATTACGTTTGGAAAACATGCTTCAGGACATTCACAAGTAAGCTATTAAGTATTATCATAAATATGTAATTAACAACCATCCACACTTGGCAAAATGAATGAGGAGAAGAAAAAAATCCCTACATTCGGCAGTGTTGGCTGTTTGATTTGTTTTTCCTTTCCGAGCTATCTTTCAAAATTCAGCAATCTGCAAATGGACTACCCCATCTCTAACACAAATTAGCTGGGTTCTCATTTCTGTTGCATTTTCTCCCTATTATATTTACCAAATCTCCAGGAATGATTCTTTATCAAGAACACAGTCAAAGCCATGATCATAAAATGTATTCATACAGACAAGCAGAAAGATATAATTTTGTATTAGGATAAGCAGAAAACCTTCCTATAGACGTGGGAGGCACAGCTGGCTATAGTTAGGGAAATTATCTCTTATTTGTGGGGTCAATCCTAGAGAGAGGAAGAGAAAGCCTTGATGGAGTGCTTGGCAAGAGAAACTAGGTCACCTCCTATGCATGAGACAAGACCTGCACATGTCAACAGTGTCTACAGCGTGGTCATTGCAGAGTTTGCTTCCTGACTCCATCTTCTGCCATCATTCTGGGTAACATTCAGCTTAACTGAATCCTTGTTACTAATCCTTGTGACTTCACCAAGGATTTATCGAGCATCCATTAGGTACCTGACAACATGCTAAGAGTTGGGACACCAAAGTAAAGGGGACCTTTGGCCCCATCCTGATGAGCTCATAGTCTAGCACCCTGCTACCCTGCTTCCTCGACCTTCTCAAAAAGAGATTGTAATTCCCACTCCACTGCAATCATTCACAGGTCTTAGTACCTTTTGGGCCTCATCTTCACTGAGTATTATTTTACCTTCACTGTCCCCTAGGTGTCCAAAACTCCCTTTCCTTACAGACTTCCCACACTCTTGTGTCTACAGAACCTTCTCTGTTCCTTCAAAGAGACCACAGGGAACCTCAAATTCCTGTTTTCCCCCCAAGCCAAGTTGCCAAACGCGATTATTCCAAGGTGACCCTGTCCAACATCTAGATTCCTTCATCCCTGGATCCTGGTGTATCAAATTATGAAGAATATGCCATGCCAACTGGGTCTGCTACAATTTCTGCTGTTCAACTTCATTTGAGTTCTTCCTGGGCTCCAAAATGTTTCTATTCCTTTCTCAGTAACTCTTTTCATCACTCTCCACATGCATTTGTTCCAAACCTTTTCTCCACTCCTTGATATATCCTTCTCCCCTCCCTGCCTGGGCAGATGACCAAGCTGGCATAAGGCTTTTCATCTTCTTGATGTTACCTCACCCTCCTCGCTACCTTAAAAGATCATACAATATCCATTGTGTCCTCATTCCAGTCTACCTTAGAAGGAAAAGCATCCTCCCTTTTCAGGATGGAGTCTTCGTCCTGGTCTCCTGATATCAATCGCCCTCACCTCTTTCACAGCCTTGCCATGGCAGAAATCCTTCCTCCTGCACCTTCAGTATCTCTCTCGACTGACTCCTCCTCTCAAAGTACAAACCATTCTAAAGTCTCTTCTAGCCTGAAAAAGAAATTTCTCCATCCTGCTATCTCTATGACCTGACAATCTCTTCCTTTATTGTCTTTGCCAGATTTAGAGCTAGAATCTTCTCTGGTTTCATACAAGTGAAGAAAACAAAGTTGAAGGACCTGCCCATAGTTACACAATTTGTTCATGCTAGAGTGAACAAAAACACAAGGATGCAATAGTTTTCACCACAATATGATTCCCTTCCTCCTAATACCCTGTCCTTTCCCCAATACCTAAATCTAATCCTGATCATTCTCCAACCCTAGAATTTGCCCCCAAGACAAGAGTTGAATTTTGTAGAAGATCTAGGTTCTTTGGACTTATGAACAGGGTTAAGCAGAAATGAAAATCGAACATCTCCTACCAGCTTTGCAGTCATTTGATCAAAGCCATTTTTCTTCTCACACTGCCTCTTTGAAGAGTGTGTGTGTGTGTGGGTCTGTGTGCGTGTGTGTTAATGGTTAATGTTCCTTTCATATTTACTGTGGTTGTGTTTGCAGCTCACAAAGAAAATGCAACCCACAACAAAAGAAGTTTCTAGATCACATGCTGAAAAGGACAACTATTCATACACAAGTCCCCCCACTACCACCATGTTGTAATATTAGCAAACTTTGCCTACAGCCAAAGGCTCTTAGTACACATTCAAGATGAAATATTTGGGTAACAATTGCTGTATGTCTCCTCATCTCTCAGGCTATCTGAAAAATGGTTAAATCTCAATATTAGCTTTGGATGGCTAATCTTCGGATTATAGAGTGGGAGTTTTTACAGAGCACCTTCCTTGTTACTCTACTTTTAATATTCAAATATAGAGAGGATCAACTGCAGCACTTGGTTACTCTGAATTTTCATGAGACCACATAGGAAAGTCAACATTTGAATTAAATATATTCCGAGCCATGATGATCTGCTTAATAGCTTAAACTTGTAAACTTATTAACAGGAAAAGGAGGAGGCTTGTAAAAATGAATTAAATCAAACCTATTCTGGGAGACTGTTAATACTGTTCACCAATATCCAGTGTCCTTTCTGTTTTTTTATTAATAACAAATGTGACAGAAAGAGCATGTCACCCTTGGGTGAAAGCTTTCAGAAGCTGATTCATCAGGTCCTCTCCCCACCGCCATGTGCAGTGATGATGCTCCAACAGTGGGGCTTGTACTAGGGTGAGCTAAGTGAGGAGTCCGTGGTGCAAACTTTAAGGAGGCATTCACTCTCACAGCCGTGAGGATACATGGTTAGCACTTACACAACCCTGAGAGGGAATGCCAGAGGTGCCATGCTTGCCTCCAACTGAAGCACGCACCACCACAGACTGGCTGCCCCATCAGCCTGGACCGCAGGTGAGGATCACACCAACACAGATCCACCTTGTCACTGACCTGCATATGTAGTGAGAGAACTAAGGTATTAATTAACGCACTGAGATGTGGGGGTTATTTGTTACTGCAGCAGAATCTCCCAACGTAACACCCATCCTCCCAACATTACAAATTAGAAACAATTTAAAATTTTAAAGACTGCCCACTGAGGAAGAGGCAACTACAGTCTTACATAACATGGAGGATGTGAGCTTCGCCGTTAGGCAGACCTGGATCTATGTCTGAGGCCTAATACTTACCAGCTAAGTGACTTTATGTAATTTATACTAAAATCCAGTTTCCTGTCTATACAATGTGACTAAAGATCCCTTTCTCGCTTATTTTCAGAATTAAACAAAACTACTTAGGCAAAGTTCCTGGCACAGTGCATGACCTCAAAACCTGGAAATAGCTATTTTTATTACATAATGAGTTTACTAATTCCAGCCTCCTTTAGGAAGGACAAGCTGAGACTTATTCCACACAGCGCCTCGGAGGGTCCCCAGCAGATGCAGCCCCTGTTGCCACAGGTTATCCAGCCCAGTGATACACCCTTGACTGTCTTCTCCTCCTCACTCTCCCACTCTTTCTGCTCTCGCTTTTGGTTCTGGGAAGCACCTCCCAAGTAAACCACCTGCACGCGCGTCCTTGTCTCAGCATCTGTTCTAAAGGGAACCCACACTTGAACCCAGGAACACCCTGGGAAGACGACGACTCAGCAGGGAAGGTGGCAAAGTCCAGGAGCATTTCTGCCTCGCACAGACCCATATCCCCTAGTTCCTGGTGTGCTGTGAGGCCTTTAATACAGGTGGATTCCAAAGTGATCTCTGACCAATGACCACAATTATTCTCACAGCGTCAAATCTTACATTGTGTCGGGAGAGAAGAAAATTTTTCATCTTTTTTAATTGAGACATATTTATATATCTTGAAATCACAACAGTTTCTCTCACTACTCCAAGATTAGCTTCCTTCTAACTCCTTGCTACTTTGGTCCCATTACAAATGTGCATTTAATCATTAAATCTAAATTATTTTAGTAGAAACCTATTATTTTGTCAGAGAGGAAGATCATTCCCTCAAGGCTGTCTGTGTGTTTTTAATAACGTCTCATATTTATGTAGTGCCATTCCTCCAGAAGTACAAAATGCTGCCTACACATTATCTCATTAATCCTCAGGGCAGCCTGGGAGGTAGTGTGGGGCCAAGGGCTGCTGTTTCCCATCCCACCCTTCCCCTTCAGCTCCCACTCCCAGACAGAAAAGTTCAAAAGCAATTTAAAAATTAAAGCTTTTCACAAAAATCAATCATGAGAGATTGTCCAGATGCTATTTAGAACGTACCTTCACAACGCACAACAATTATTCTAGGCCCTTCACACCAACACAGAGTAAAGTAACAACAAAAATCAATAGGAATCTATAAAGAAAATCAATGTACTCTGCTAGAAGCTCCTGGAACAATGGAAACAATGTTATTCTGTTTTCCCACCAGCTTTGAAAGAGGATGACTGACTCTACCATGGCTTACAAGTGGGGTTGGAAAACTTTCTGCAAAGAGCCAAATACTAAATATTTTAGGCTTTGTGGGCCACACAGTCTCGGTGCCAGCTACCCAACTCTGTTCTTATAACACGAAAACAGCCATAGATAGTACATAAGTGAATGGGCATGGCTAGGTTCCACTAAAACTTTATTTATGGACATTAATAATTTCATATCATTTTCAAATGCCATGAAATATCCTTTCTTCGTTTGATTTTTTTGACCATTAAAAAATGTATACATCGTTCTTAGCTGGTTTTTGTAGGATTATACAAAAACAGCCCCAGGAGGAATTTGTTCCATGGGATATAGTTTGCCAATATCTGGCTTAGAGGCCAAAGTAGAGATTTTTGAGTCTTCAGAGCAGTTGATCTCCCTATTGTCACCTTCCTCTGAAGTCTTTCTCCAAAGTCTGTCTTTGTTTTCATCATGGGCAAGAATGTACATAAAAGTATAAACACACATGCATGCATACACACATACACATGCACACCAGAAACAACTCACTGTGGCAATCAACCTTCCTAGAGCTGGAAATATGATGACTAGAAAACCTTGGTTTTATCAACAAGTCTGCTGCTCCAGTATATTTCAGGTGCTGGGTGGCTCACCCCCTATAATGCAAACATAGAAATAGGTGGCTCCTCTTCAAGTCCAGTTCGCTCATCCCCGGCCTCCTACTTCATCTGCCCAGTCTCCTCCTTCTGGCCCTCCCATTCTCTGAGCCGTATGTACCTGGATGCCTTTGCCTGATTAATCCGTTAAATACTCATTGAGGTCTTACTCCATGCCAGGCTCTGTGCCAGACACAAGAAAGTACGAGAAGTTCGAGTGCAGACATACGGGCAGGTGCACAGCAAGCACAAGGGAGGTTAACTGTGGAACACGACATGCTGGAATGCAAGGCTCCAAAGAGGAGGTTTTGCATAAGCTGTGTGTCAGACAGCATAGGAGCTTCTTAGGTGAACTACTTGCCATTGCCCAGCTCCTCCTACTGTGCAACTTCTCTGGATCACCTGCTCGGTCCTTTTAAATCATGGGTGTCCTATGGCCTGATTCCTGGTGACTGGTTCTATGGTTAGCCATCCTGAAAATCCTCGTTAGTGTGGTACAGTGCAAAGTGATGGCTGAGGATGAGATTGCCCTGGGTTTGAAGCCAACTCTGCCACTTACTATTTGTGTGACTTTGGGCAATTTACTCACCTTTCTGGATGTCAGTTTTATGATATAACACATATTACACAAAATTGTTGAAAAACATAAAACCATGTGTATGTAGTGCCTAGCACATCTTGTACATCCAGCATGCTACATCCCACTCATAAATAATTGTCTTTCAATTGGTGTCCTCGAGAGCTAGGCCAACCTGAATGGAGGCCTCCAACGTGGCCATCTGAACACTGGCCTCAGCCACTGGCAGATAGAGTTAGGCAGAATTCTTCCACTCATAAAGATTAAAGCTGCTCATGGGCCCCTGTGTGTAGGACTCACAGACCTAAATAGTCAAAGGATGGCTAAGATGTACAGAGTTGGCTAAGTCAGTTTTGTGGAAAAGACCACACTAAATTGTACTTAGCTTTTTCACATATTTAGTAAGTCATTTGGGATGGGAATACTCATACCTCAAAAATTGAATTTTATCTAAAATAGGTATGTTAATAGCTGAAATAAACTAACAATGGCATATATGATGGCTAATAATTTTTAAATTTCACTTTTAACTTGTAAAATGATATAAATGAAGCCCAACTTAGGATGTTTTGAAAGTTCTTTCAGTCATCTGAAGTCCCAACTTATGCTAGTAAATAAATTCCTTCTTAGTGGCTTCAAATATTTATCATTGCTTCTAAAAGAGGTGAAAATATTCCCAAGAAGAAATCTCTTTGTGGAGGACATTAAACATGCAAAATGTTGTTTCCAGTTGAGAAGGAGGAAGCAAAGGCATGAGCAGAAGGACGTTCCCACGCTGGCGCTCTCTGTGCAGCTCTGCACGTGTGTCCCATGCAGCCTCTTCCAGGGGAAGGTCCATTTCACTCCTTGGCCCCAGGGCACCGTCAGAGCCCATTTTCTTAGTGATCCATAACTCTAGTTGGAAATTCATCTATGTCTGTCAGTAGTAACAAATTTGAAAAACATTTCTCCAAACTGTCACCATTGCAAAAGGATCATTACGCTGACATCCACCGCACGCCGGGCAAGAGCTCATGCTATACACAGAGGAAAGGATCCACACATCACCGCTCTCAATAAAGATCCAGCCTGAAAAGAATTTATTGAAAAGAGCAGAGCCATGGCTGTAAAATATTCCCAGGAACCCAAGTACGACAGCCCAGCTAAATCTCAGTTTTCTAAGATGCACGATCATCTTTCCAATCAGCACACTCTAAATGAAAGCTTCCTGTATCTGAAGATCTCCATCACTGGCTCTGGGAAAGCCACCCAATCCCTGATTATCTGTATTGCTCAACACACTTTCAAGTTGTCTAAGCAATGCCTCCCTGTGCACTCACATTATAAGCTGGGCATTCGGAACAATAGGCTGGAACAATGCACAACTGTGAAGGGGAACTGAGGCTGCAGCAGCCGAATCCCTCGCTAATGCAAAGGTAAACATGAAATTGGCACTTTTAAATTAAAGCCTACCAACCCACAATCAGAAGTACGTTCTGACTTCAGGCCCACTACAGTCAAATCAAAATTTGATTATTTTTTATTGTGGTAAAAATACAAATAGCAAAAACTTTACATTTTAACCATTTTAAAGTGTACAACTCAATGCATTAAGTATGTTCACAATGTTGGGCAGCCATCGTCACTATCCAGCTCCAGGACTTTTTCATCACACCTAAATGGAAACCTCGTACATGTTGAATACTCTCCACTCCTGCTTGTCCCCAGTCATGGCCACCACAAATCTGCTGTGGATATTTCGTGTAAATAAACTTACACAATATGTGGCCTTTTGTGTGTTGGGCTGATCCCCCTCCACCATTGCTGTAAGTTGCCTGGTCCCATTATTTACATTACCTGCCCTCACCCTAACATCAGGAATGTCTATGGGAAGTGTGATGGTCCATTTTATGTGTGTACTTGGCTAGGCTGCAGGCCCCAGTTATTCAATCAAGCATTAATTTAGGTGTTGCCATGTAGGTATTTCATAGATGTGATTAAAGTCCACAACCAGTTGGAAAGCCTTAAGAGCAGAACTAAGGCTCTCCCCAGGATGAAGAACAAGAAATTCTGCCTGTGACAGCAGCTTCAGCTCATTCCTGAGGGTTCCAGTGTGCCCTTTCTGCTAGCCTGTCCCATGGATTCCACAGTTGCCCAGGCAGTCTCCACAGTGGTATGAGCCCACTCCTTGGAATAAATCTCTTAATACATATATTCCTATTGGTTTTGTTTCTCTAGTTGAGCCCTGACTGATACAAGAGGGGAAAAGGAAGCTTAACTATATATTAACGATATGCTGATTTTTCTACTCTACTGAAGTTGGCTACTGAAAAGATAGTGATTACAGAGTTTTAAAGATGACCCTGTCTTAAACTGATGTTTTAGATGGCTATTTTACCCAAATGCCCCAGGTCAGTAACTATTAATTGCCATTAAGAGGAGGAAAAAGGCCTGATTCTATCTGTATTCTATCTCATATTTGCTAACCTGGTAGCTGGCTGCCAATAATTCATCTGATTTGTAAATTAAAAAAAAAAAAAAGGTTATCTCACAGCTCTGAGACTACTCAGCTTGCCTTCACAATGCTATGACACCCATGGAGCAAAAACATGGATGCTTGCATTTCCTGGCCCTTTATTCTAGGCACAAGAGGAAAGGAATTCTATCTGCATAATATCACTTGGGACTTCCCCTCTGAAGGAATAGCCTGGCGTGCTCTTTTCTGCTCATCTTTGCCTATGGAACCCTATTTATCCTTTAAAGTTCACCTCAAAGACTACCTACTGGATAGCTTATCCCAAGTCCCCACATGAAACATGAAGGTGAACTTCTACAACACTCTGTGTCTCTCTTAGACCACTCAGCACACTCTGCTCTTGATCTTCATTATTTGTGTGCTGGTGCCAGCTCCTCCCCATCAGATCGTGGGAGTGATATATTCCTTATCTTTGGGAGCCCATAATGACTAGCACAGTGCCTTTTGGGAGACTATTAGTTGAAGTAAATTAGTCCTAGGAGTCGGGACAAATGGGAGCCAAAGAGTCCATCTTTAATCATCTTAGGTCAGATCCGGGTTTTTCCTTTCTTCATTGTCTGTTCCCCCACCTCTACCTGCTCTCCCTGTTCCCAGATCTACTACCACTAAAGGAAAAATCCTTGTATGCTGTAGCTTCCGTGGTCTGAATGAAACTATTCCTGAAAATGACAGATGACTCCAGGCCCACATATCTTCCTACCCCTTGATTATTCCTTACCATCACATACTTCTCGAACTGCTCCTCACTTAAAGGTTAATGTTACCCATTTCTTGGGATATATAGTCGGGGGCAGCCTGTACTCAGCACCAAGGAGTAGAGGAGACAAGAAAGAAGGCTCTATTATCTGCTCTCCTTTTCTGCCTTGAGTCTGGATTCTGTCCCTTTCTCAACATCTCCCTTGGGCTGAGGAGTGACCGAGCCTGGAAACGTGACTATAAATGGCATGCAACCATGTTTTTCATGCCTTTGTTCCTTCTGTTATAAAAGCTATATCCTAATGCAATCATTTTACCAATGATTTGTTCCACAATCTTTCACACTGTCTTTGTTATTAATGTCTGCCATATTGTATATCATTATCTCTTAATTGGGTACATCTGTGTAATGTATCAATATCAAGATGAAACTTATCTTTCTATATATTTCTTATTAAAATGAGAGTGTGTGCTGGCTTTGCCTTTGCATAAAATACATTAATCCTTATGTAAGATTAATAACAGATTCAAAGATTATTTTACTAATTCATCCTGGATATATGCTAGTGGAGAAAAAGGCTGTGCCGCTATATAGCCTCAGGTCCAAGAAATTTCTCCAGCCACTTAAAACATGCTACATTTATTTCTGAGGATGGGTCTATGGAAGGCTTTTGGGGGCAAGTTACAATGGAGAGGAGCTTACTATTTTATTAAAAACAATTTTAGTTTTCTAAGCTTGATTCTTCTTGCTTAGAAATTGTCATGAGTAGAAGGCCACCTCTGATCTATACTTTTATAAAAAAAATAAACATATAGTGAGTGCTTGAAAAACAGCAAATGATGAATAACCAGATGACAAGCAATTGTTAACCAAGTCCACATGTGACTGCTAAATGTTAATTTAGTTTCAAGTTACTCTGCTGGTAGCAGAGTGTCTGGCTCAGAGGAAGACAGAATTTATCTGGGCATTGCCCCATCTATAGAAAGAACCAAGCTGGTTCTAGTGCACCATCTTAGAAGAGACACAGGCAATCTGAAATGCATACAACCCAAGTTCCCATTGTAACGAAGTGAAGGAACTATGTCATGCAAGGTACAACCAGGGGAAACAGGGATGTTGATGACCAAGAAGAGAAGACGTGGAGAAAGAGAAACCCAAGAGCAATAACCCAAGGCTTAGTGGGATGTCCTCTCAAAGACAGATCACACACTTTATATGTGCCCATGGAAGGCAGTACTATGATGAGTGAGTAGAGAGAGGCAGGTTTGGCCCAATGTAAGAAGAGCTTTCTAATAATCAGGCATATCCAAACTTTTATAAACAGTGTAAATTATTTTTCAGTTAAAAGTTCACTTGTGTAAAGTGACTACATTTCACTCCAATCACTGAAAATTTAGCATCCAAATTGAGATGTACTGTCATTGTCAAATATACACAGGATTTTGAAGATAGGACAAAAAATATAAAAGGTCTCATTGATAATTTTTCATAATGAGTATATGTGGAAATAACATTTTAGATATATTGAGTTAAAGAAAATATATTACTGAAATTAATTTTACCTTTCTCTTTTTACCTTTTTCATGTAGCTACTAGAAATTCTGAAATTGCTCATGTGGGTGGCAGTATATTTCAGCTGGACAATACTGGTCTAGAAAGATGGTCAGGGCCCTGACCATGGCCTTCATCCCCTGAATTGGAGCGCAGGGTAGCAGTAGAAAAGGTTCAACTAACAAGCACATGAAGAGATGATTTTTTAAAAAACATTAATAATTTAGAGAAATGCAAATTAAAACAATGAGATAATCACCTCACACAATCAGACTGGCCAAAATTAGGAAATTAGAAAAATGAAAAAAAAAGAAAAAATGAGAAAACTGAAAGTGCCAGTGGGGATGAGGGGACACAAGAGTGCTCCTGCACTGCTGGTGGATGTGGGGACTGCAGCGGCCAGGCTGCACGGCAGGAAACCGGCCCACGTGGTGCAAGTCAGTGTAAGTGTGCCCCGTGGTCCAGCAATTCCCAAACAATCCCACACAGACTCACAAGAGGTGTGTACAAGATGTTCACTACCTGGTTATTTGGTGTGGTGGAAATCTAGAGGCAATCTGGGCATCTGTTGCTGGGACAGTGGAAAGATGAAATGAAACACAGTGCATGCAACCCTGGAGTACTGCACTGACAGTACAACTGTCAGCAACGACAGACAGGTCCACACAGCTATGCAGGTGGAGCTTCAAAACCTAGTGCTGGTGGAGACATTTTATTTAAAAATGAATAACTAAAAAGAGAAAGAAATCTATAGCAGAATACCATTTACTGAGATTAAAAATACACGAACACAAAGGAGAAAGATTTTCTTTACAAGAATCTATACAAACAAAAGGACACACATCAGACTCAGAATGGTTTGCCCATAGGTGAGGAAGCCAAAGAGAATGGGAAATGAGGAAATACAGATAAAAGGGACCAACTAGAAAAAAATATAAAAGAATAGAGAGACATGGAATGGAGCCTTGCTTTTCCATCTATCAGGTAGGTGGCTCAGGACAAGTCACATAACCTTTCTGAGCTTCAGTTACAACATCAGCAAATAACAAAATCAACACTGAAGAAGTGTTAAGAAAATTAAAGGTGCTGTGTACAAAGCGCCCGGCACTGCACTGGTGTATCCCAGAGTTCCGTAAGTGGAAATGGCTAGTATCACTTGGAATTTATGCAGGCTCTGCTAACCCTCTGAAGCACATCCTTCCCGCCCTAGTAGGCACCAATGCTCATAGCTCATTTAACTCCAGGTTAATAGGGCACTGGTGAAGAGAATAAGGTGCCATAATTCAGATTTTAGGTAGTTACAGAGAATGACTCTTTATCTTACAGGAATTACTCTCACTCTGCAAATACTTCTTCCTTCCAGAATGTGCTATCTTTATTTATACACAAATGAATAATTTATCATTGTGTCTTTCAGGAACACAGGACCAAACCACGGCCTGAGGAAAAACAAATAAAAAAAGACTAATGTGATTCAATGACAGATTATTAAGTAGTTTTGAGAAAATTGTGATCCCTCGCATACATTACCGTCCTCACTTGGTCTCACCTGCCATCACACCATAGCAGCACGGTACGCACTCATTTACTCCTGCTCACTGCAGTTCAAATGTGAATTTTTCCACCATTAGCCACTGCTAAATATCTTACTCTTCCTCATGGACTGGCCCATAATATGCTGGCTTTTTTTTCTTGTAGTATAAAACAGACAAAATGTCTGGTTCCATGAACATGTCAGGGCTTTAGTGCTTCCTAATACATTGCAAACTAAAATCAGTAAATTTTCACCCCTTTGGAGTCTCTGTGAAGCATCCAGAACTGCAGAGGGATAATGGCCTTTCTGTGTAGCCCTCACAGACTCCCCACTGGAATTAGGCACCTACCCAGTGCGGCTGGAGACTCACGTGACCTCAGCTGCCAACTGTTAAGTTTTTCTAGTTTTTGAATGGAGTTGGGAATCCCTGACTGCGACTGAAAGAATATTCAGGAACTCATGGTTATACCTGGATCCTGCCCACACCCACTGGACTCGGAACTCTTGGCAGAAGACTTGGGAGTGGGACCACATGATCTGCCCTACACTGGGGGAAAAGTACGGAGAAACCACCACCCTTGGAGAAACAGGCTTATTGTCTCTGCCTTGAGGCGGGCAGTGCAAAGGCAATATAAGTAACCAAAATGTTTGTACCCCTATAATATTCTGAAATTTAAAAATAAACTTAAAAAAAGGCCTTTTCCTTAGACTATAAAATGCATGTGGTAAGTAGTTGAAATCTCAACAGTGCCTGCTACAGGATTTTAGAAAGTTTTTAGGGTCAGGAATTCCAATTTGCAGGGTAGCTTAGGAGGATTAGGAAAAGCAGCAGTGCTCACCAAAGGAAATATGCACTATATATGAGCTGTTCAGGAGGTAGGGGTAGGGCTGGAAGATACAGGCAGGCCACACGAAGGTAGGGAGGATGCACTGAGCCAAGACCTGCTTACATAAAGCAGAGAAAGGGATTAGAGTGCTGACAGTAATAATGATACTAGCTAATATTTAAGGAGTTCTCACCACATACTTGGTACTAGTCCAAGAACTTTACATGTAAAAGTACTTTATATCTAAAATGTTTAAAATGTAAATATAAAAATAATACTTTGCATGCATTAATTCGTTTTCTTTTTGCAATTAAGAGAAGGGAGTAGTGATCAAGTTGTACTAGATTTTAACAGAGAAAAGAAAGGCATGGACTTGGACTTAACAGGATGTAGACACCAAGACAGGAACAGTGTAATGTTCAGGACAGGAGAGCTCCTAGGTGCTATCAGGAGAATCAAATCTTTCCTAATACTTGGCACACGAGAGGCTGGATTTATTCTTATAGGGTGCCCATGTATTAAGAGTTGCCATCTTGAAAATTTTAAATTTTCTCAAAGACTTGAGATTTGTTTTCTACATTTGAGCAAACCATTGACAATCAAAAATGAAATTTATAAGATTGTTTCTTGAGTCTAGAAGTAGAATTTTAGACCATGTTTTAGCTTTCTTTCATCTTAATTTTCTTCTAAAAATAATGTTATCAGTCTGGCTTTACATGTAGTAACTGCTGATCTGGCAGGCTAGGGCCTATTTATTGGAGGAAGACCATGAAAAGCAGAAATACTTTTCAAACACTATAATCCTGTAATCCCTTGAAATGAAAGTTAAACACAGAAAGGTGCTAAGATTTGCTGTGTTCCAAAATTTGCAAACTAAAAAAATCAATAATATTAATATGTATAAAAAGAAGTGAAATGGGCTCTATTGACTCAAAAGAAGATGTATCGAAACTGGGAAAGAAAAGTGACATCAGACCAAAGATGGAGATGCCTAAATAGATGTGGTTTGACATTTGGGAAAAGAAGGGATTTCTCTTGATGCCTGCCACTTTATGTGGTACTAACCATGCTAACTGGACTTCCCACTGCCTGGAATGCACCTCTCTCACTTGCTTCTCTCAGGTCTCTTCTTAAATGGTGTCTTATCAAAGAGACCTTTTCATCAGCACTCCTATCATACTTACTCTGCTCCTCCCTCTCCATAGTACTTACTGCCACCTGACAGACTGTGTATTTAATTATTTGTTTGTGCCCATCTGCCCCCAGAAAAATGGAAGCTCTGTGAGGGCAAAGAATCCATCTCTTTGGTTCACTGCTGTATCGACAGCATCTAGAACAGTACCCACCACTCTGCAGTACTCAATGCATATTTGTGAAATGAATGAAGGAATCTCCCAGTCAGTCTCTATTCATCGGTCTTGCCCTTTATCTTTCTCAGGTTAATGTCAACTCATAGATTCTCGGTACCACTCCCTTTATTGCTAAAGGAAGGGAGAAAACAAGACAGTTCAGTGTAGTAGTTACACATCTGGACTTTGGAACCACCACACTGCCTAGGTTCAAGCCTGGCTTCACTGCTTCTCTGACAGCACTGTCCAATAGAACTTTCTGCAATGACAGAGGTGTTCTATTCTACACTGTACAACATGGCAGCCACTAGCCACATAGACCTATTGAGAACTTGAAGCATGGCTAGTGTAACTGAGGAACTGAATATTTCATTTCATTTAAATTTAAGTACCTACATGTGGTTATAGGCTACTATATTGGACAGTATAATTCTAGCTGTATGAGCCTGGGTAACATTTCTTAATCTTTCTGTGTCTCCATTTCCTCACCCATGAAATAGGAATAACAGCACCTCATAGTATTGTTGTGAGGATTAAATGCGTAGAACACTAGAGCAGTAGCTGGTACAAGGTAAGCTCTCAATAAATGGTACTATTGTGGGCGAAAAGAGCTAGCTTTACAATAACATTAAATCCTTACTCAGACATGACAACAATATCACTCTAACATATAAAGAAACACAGGGAAATATAGGTATTTCCAAAAAGATTATGCCAAATATGTGATGGGTTGGAACACAGGGTAAATGTAAGGGAACTCTTCTAGCATAGTATCTGAACAAGTTAGAAATTTCGGTTGTGTATAAATGTCACTCTTTAATAAAATAAATAGAAGCCAGACAACCCAAAGTCATTTCAAAATCAAAGACAATGAGCATCTTCTTAAATAAAACTGTGAACAATGTATCTGTACAATATCAAGAAAGGGCTCCCTGTACGTATGTCTGGGACTCATCATAGAGCATAATTCATTGCCCAACACTTTTTGCTACCTTTTGACATCTACTTTGCAATTGCACTCAAGATTCTATACACTTTTCTTCTTTCTTGGGGTTTATTTATGTGTTTTTTAGAAACTCACGACAGTGAAAAAGGCAAAACTATTACAAGAAAAAATGACTATGAAGTATCTCTTATGACACTCCTTTAATGTTGTCCTGGGAAGCAACAAATGACATTACTAAACTTTGAAGGAGGCTTGAATTAATTTTTTATTATTTCCTATTGCCTTTTTGTTAGATGCCAAATAAAATGTTCTTTCCCTTATTTAGGATTTTCTTTTTCATCTATAAACTTCATGCTTTTTTATCTTCCTGAGAATTTGAACTTCAAGCCAGATTTGTGAAAAGGAAGAAGAGGAGGAGCAGGAGAAGGGATGAAGAAGAGGAGGAGGGAGGAGAAATAAAAAGGGTCTTTGGCTCCCTGATTGGACTTTACCTGCTCAGTCCTCCTCTTGCAACCACTGTATAAATGTCTAAACAGAGCAGGGAGGCAGGAAGCACACAAGGTGACTGCTGCTTCAGTCACATGCCAGTTGCATCTGCTCAGTACCTTGAACTACACTGCTTCTGTATCTTTTTGTCTTTGTCCTCTGTCCTCTAGAGCTTCCCACCTTGCTCAACTCTCAGATTTTATGGTTGTTACCTTGAAGACTGAGAACAAAAAGAATTTCTTTTGGAAAATAATCTGTTTAAAAACAAGGTTTATTCTTAAATGTGTTAGTGTTTATTTGGCTCTATAACGTTTTTCATCTTTGTGTTAAAGTCAAAAATTTCAAACCATAGGATCCACATATCTGACTTTAACAAAACATTGTTCGGTGCCAAATTTCTCTGGTCAAGGTGAGTCATTTTAGAATATGTGTCACTGATATTCACATATATAAGATATTAAAGCATAATCAAGTTTGTTTCATAGTTCATCATTTTGAAACTTTAAATAAAAATTGGACCTGTTTTCTTAGAGTTTAAGTCATACAAAAAGGTAAGATCTCCCACTGCACTGACTCAGTGGGAAAAAAAATCACTATGTTGGCCTCTTCTCTAAAAAGAGCTGAGAAATTGTCTTTACGCCAGTTCCTAGGATAGAGTTTTGTTTGGGTTTTGGCATCAGTTCAGTGCTTTAGAAATTAAGGAAAATTGTCAACAACAAGCATCCTAGTCACTAAATGCACAATGGTGAATAAAAAAGCCATGATCTTTGTCCTTCGTATTGGAAGCCTCCAGTATGAAAGTCATAGGGAGCTGCGATCACACCCCCTGCCTGAGCCCCAGTAATACCATTCTACAGATCTCCAATCCCTAACTCCAAAAGACAGTTAAAAGGGCACCTGTCCCAGGGAAATTCCATACTTTCTTCTGTTCTCCTGTCACTAAATTCCCATAAAGGCCGAGGATGGAAAAGTATGACCTCACTTAGTAAAAAATCAATGAATTGACAGCACCGAAATGTGCATGATTTCTTAAAAATGAAATAAAATATGGAGGTCACTTGGAGTTTTTATAGAACAGCAACCTACCAGGTCCTTTATACTTTTTGTTCTTTCTCGGACTGCCTTTCTAGAGTGATGATGATGACAATGACAGTGATGGTGGTAATACTAATGCCTGACGTTTATGAATGTTTCCTGCACGTCAGATGAGATAACTGAGGCACAGATAGGCTAAGGAATTAGTCCAAGGTCATTCAATGACCTTGTAAATGAAATAGCCACTGCACAAGCCCAGATGTTATGGCTTCAGAGCATATACATTTATCTAGTATGGTATTATAGCTGCCTCCACATTTTTCTTCCCAGGAATAGAAAATTCTTTCCAATCTTAGGAAGAAACCTAATCATAAAGAGATCCTCAACACTAGGAAGTGTTTTAGTCTTCATATCTCCTCTAATATACACAAGAGGCATGTAATAGGTAAGGATAAACAATGAGTGAAAATAACACAAGGACTGAGAATCCAATTACAGTACTTCTATAATTTTGTTTGGTATTTTTACATGAAAACTCAGAAATCTACTACACTGTACACATATGTCATTGGAAGTGGGGATCTTCACTCCTTTACTCCTAATGTATGGTTTATCTTAAAAAAAACATGACACTAGCTCACTACAGGAGATTCTTGAGTTTTGAGTAGTCAGTTCAGAAACTGCAATTAGTTTGCATGCATCAATCCACTTTTATCCCAACCTGTCTCACTTTTAGCAATGGCACAAATTGGTGACTTGGTGCTTTGATGTTCAGAATTCATGTGGCCGTAGAACTAAGCAAAGTCATAGAATATTATCCATGGGAATTACATTTTGGGCAACATGGCAGGTCAGATGATTCAAAAAATCCAACTGGAATATCTAAAAATACTGAATAAAAATTCAAAACATTTTTCTTTTTCCATCAGTCCCAAAACATTTTTAATATGCATAACTGAGCTGATGGTAAAGTAAGAAATCCTTAGAAATAAGAAAAAAAACAAAGCAAAAATCCAGAGAAGTAACTGAGCACTAAAGCTGACATTAAACTTGGGAGTGTCAACTGATCACGAGTGGTCAAGAGTTTTTTCTCATCTTTTTCTTATCATAGACAAAGATACTATTGCAATAGCAATTGCTAGAATTAAGTGGGAAGGCTATCTGAGAGTAACTATATGTAACTGTGTAAAAACATTTATTACGTGTACTTCATAAATGTAAGAAAATAGAATACAAAGTATTAAATATTAAATATATTGAACACATATGCAATGTTATAATTGATTTGTATAAACCATATCATTAAAATACTTGTATATATTTTAAGAAGTAACTTGAGCTTTCTTTCATGAACATACACTTTTGCCATTTTATGTTATGCTTGTTTTATGGCTGCAGGCAATTACTGATCAAAACTTAATGATGCCCTCTTCAAAAATGAAACTATAGGTGAGTGGATTTTTTCCACAAAAGTTGGTACCAGCTAAAAAATTAATGAAATTGGTAACCAAATTACAAAGTGAGAAAAATAACAAAAGAATACACACCAAGAAAATAGAAAAAAGGAAATTTTTTAAAAGCAAAAATTAATGCTATAGAACAGAAGAATATAATGGGGAAGAACAAAATTAAAGTTGGTTCTTTTAAAAAGACTAATAAATCTAACAAAACTGGCAAAATTGATCTAAAGAAAATAGAGAAGACATAAACAACTCTTATACTAATATGAGAGTATATTATGAACAGCTTCATACCAATAAATTGGGAAATGCAGATGAAATAAATGGACAAATTCTTGGGAAAATATATCTTAACAAACCGACTCAAGATCAAATTTTAAAAACCTGGATGATTCTATAACAATTAAAGAAATGTAATATGTAGT
This sequence comes from Avahi laniger, assembly GCA_963575035.1. Classification (NCBI taxonomy): domain Eukaryota; kingdom Metazoa; phylum Chordata; class Mammalia; order Primates; family Indriidae; genus Avahi; species Avahi laniger. The sequence continues at coordinate 3,961 of CAUYSK010016690.1, read as the reverse complement.
TTAAAATCTTCCTACAAAGAAACACCAGGATCAGACAGTTTTATGAGATAATTCAACAGTCAAGGAACAGATCATTCCAATTATATACAAATTCCTTCAAAGAACAGAAAAAAAGAGAGACCTCTCAACCTTTATGAATCTTACATAACTCTGACACCCAAACTAGGTAAAGACAGTATGACAAAGGAAACAAAAAAAGACTAAGCTTACTCATGAAAATATTAAGACTTTAAAAAATATTAGCAACTGAGTCTCACAAGGTATGGCAAAGTTAGCTTTATTTTTAAAAAGCATGATTACTTCAACATTAGAAAATCCAGTGTTATAATTCTTCTCATCAGAATATATTAATTCAGAAAAGTAATTTGATCATCTCAATAGATGAAGAGTATGTTCAATAAAATTCAACATATATTCACAATTTTAAAACTTATCTATGTAGAAATACAAGGGAATTTCTTTAACCTAATAAATAGTATTTGCAAAAAATAAAAATCTACAACATATGTTATGCTAAATAGTAAAATACTGAAATCATTTCCCCTAAAAACAGAAACAAAATTAAACAATGTGTTCCTGAGGAATATGTACATTATAGTGATAAAACTATAAAGAAATGTAAGCTGATAACAAAACTCCAAGAATTAGCTATTTTTAGGTGCGGAGGGATGTAATCAAGAGAGAGGGTAGCAGGTACACAAATGGTCATTTTATTAGTATTCTTTAGGCAATACACACACAAACACACACACACAGGCCATACACACGAATGTAAAATACATTATTAATAACATATTTGCAGATGAACTGAAACAATGGTTCATTGTGCAAGTGTCAAACAAAGCCACAATGATGGGTAGGCTAAATAACAAGTACAACAGAAATTTAAATAACCTTCTCTTTCATTGCACAAGTTCAAGCTTCACTTCTTGTAAGTCATATTTCTACACTATACTTGGATAATACTTTAGCACATTTGGGCAGTAAATTCCAAATAAACTGCTCATGTCATCATGAGACTTGGAGAGGAAGAATTATATATAAGCTCATCCTATTTCCTGAATAAATCTATCATAATTAAAATTTTAGTATTTAGGGACCACCTCTCACAATCATTAGGTTGGTTTTTTAGAGACTTTTTGTGAAAAAAAAAATCAATTCTTTAACAGTACACAAAAAAGAGAACGGCCCTTGTCAAATGAACTTAAACTGATTACAGAACTTTTCCCTTGTCCCGTACACCTTAAGTTCAGCCGAAAAAATTCTAAGCGGCCCTCCCGCAATGCAAGAGTGCTATACTGACTTGCAGTATCAATAGTTCCAGATTCTCCACTTGGCCTGTTCAGGCACAGACACTTTAGTGGGCACTGCAGCCATGGTAGGGCGATGGGCCGATGAGGGGGCATTCTGGTGAGAATTAAAAAGAACACTCTTTGAGTATGAGATGGGGGAAAAGGTTGAAGCTGAGCAGGGAAGTGTGCTTTTTGAAAGTTTTCCTCCAAAGAACTTGCTACACTTCAGGTTCTCAAAGAGATAAAACAGGAACCAGATTGAGTTCAGATCCCATTAAAAAAGAAGAAGAAATTTTTTGTGTCCCGTGAGTGGCACCAGGTGGCGAATGCTATGTGTGGGTATAGCAGGCAGTATTCCTTTCCTTTTTGTGTTGTTGAAGGAAACAGAGACTGAAATATGTAGGTGGGAGCTAGTAATTAAATTAGGTGCCTAGTTTTTCATTCTGATCATGTGAAGCATTATTTGCTTATGCCTGGGGTCCGTGTTCCGAGTTATCTTAAGCATTGCTTTTAAATTCTGAATAGTCCCTAAAGTTTGCAAACAAACAGAATTTCCAATTCTACTTTTCAAATTTTCAAAATGTGTTCAGGCTACTACAGGGATGCAACCAATAATGCCTACTTCATGACCACAAGACCAAATGGCTGTTTACAATCCTGCAGTTCTGAATTCCTCAACTTCTCAATTCTCCTGCGACCTGCTCAAGTCATTTCCATTTGTCCATCTCCAGTCTAAGGAACAACAGCCAAGATATCCTGATAGGGAAGACCATGCTAATGAGTCCTCTAAAAAATCAGGCCGCCGGAAGTCACAACTTCTTCTTTAGAGGTCAAATAAATCATAGAGAGTAATTTCAAAGAATTTTATAATATATCAAGGCCAGAGGCTGCGGAAATAGCCAGGGAAGGTCGGCTTTTTCCTTGTTGGTAAAGGCCTTTTCCCTTCTACTGAACATATTATGATGAATCCTTATTCGTTTTCAGCCTTCATATTTTGTTCTCCAACCCTCATCCCCTAAAATATTATCCTATGATTAGCATCAGGGAGAAAATGACTCTGGACCCGACCCTGTAAAAGGCAAAGTTCTGAGAAGCCCAAGATGGCAGGACTGGAGCTCCCTCTAGAGCCCATCCTGCCTTCAATGGAGGGGTCTTCACTAAAGCGAACTAGGGCTGGTGGATCCTGACCCATTTCCCCATCCCCACCCGTTTTACTGCAGAGCCTTTCCAAAAGACCGAGGGCTCTGGAAGACCAGAGCTATTCACCATGACCTTCAGGACTGCTCAGCAAGCTTGCTGGTGTCTCCAAAGATAAAGAAAACAAAGAGTATAATCGACCAACAGTATTTAGTAAGTTTTCTTGTCAACATTAACTCTGTGTATACACCACGACAGGGATCTGTAGATGCTCATTTGCTCATTGTTCAGTCAGCAGTTTGGCTCATAGTCATAGAAGTAGTCATAGCAAGATGATATTCTGATATTACAACAAACTGGTAACTGTAGACCGCAAATGAAAACATTAATAAGAAGTAATGTTAGTGTTCTTTTTTCTTTCTTACTTTCTTTAGAAAAGCTAAAGAATTATGAGAATTACCATGTTAATGAAAAACAGAGCAACATAATCCTCATTTGAGCATAAATCTGATAATCTGAAATCAATACTTTCTTTGCTTAGGAAAAAAAATAAAGATTCACAGATATAACATTGAGAAACCTAATTTTCAATGTATTATAGCCACATTTAAAACAGCACAGAACAAATGCTACTTCTAATTTGTTCCTGATGTTATTGGAGATCGAGAATATTCAATTTTGCTTTTGATAACTGTGAAGAGGAAATAATTTGGGTAACATGTGATAATATTTCTCTATCATTTTGAGGAACTTAATAAGAATGACTAAATGCTTAGATCTTGACACAATCAAAAAACTGTCTTGTCCACAATGTCTTCAAAACATGGCTTCCTTTTTTCAAGTTTGTTTAAGTGAAATTATCAAACAGTTCAAAATTATCTCCTAAATACATTCCTGTTACTTTTAGTAAAATAAATGGAAAAGCTAGACCTGTTAACACAAAATTAAACTCTTAACTAAATATGGCATTTTGTCAGTAATATATAAAATCTATTATAGCAATCACAATGGCATTTTTATAGCACTGTGCAGTTTATAAAAGGCATGTACAACCATTATCTTTTTCAATCCTCAGAAGAAGGTAGATCTGGCATATATAAGTTGTGAAACTAAATTGCCTTCATTAGGTTGCACATTGTAAGTTCAGCTTTTCTGTCTACTAAATTTTCTGAATACTAATCATGCCTCCAGCCCTGATCTCTTTAGTAGTAGTGGTAATAATAACAATAATCATAGCTAACATTTTTTGAGTGCCTACTACATGCTAGGTTGAGTTTTAAGTGTTTTACATGCATTAATTCAAGAATCCTAAAAATACAGTAGATATTTTTATTTTAAAGTCTCATTAGAGGAGGGAGGGGGGAGGAGGGAGGAGAGGAGGGGTATATGCATGCACAAAGAGTGCAACGTGCACCACCCAAATGATGGACATATTTGAAACTCGGACTTAGGGAGGGAGGTGGGGGCAAGGGCAACATATGTAACAGAAGCATCTGTACCCCCATAATATGCTGAAATAAATAAAAAAAATT